>SJYW01040117.1:1062825-1078379 GCA_006410735.1 Raphicerus campestris
TGTGATCACTCACTTAGAGCCAGACATCCTGGAATGTGAAGTCAAGAGGTCCTTAGAAAGCATCACTACGAATAAAGCTCATGGAGGTGATGGAATTCCAGCTGAGCTATTTCAAATCCTGAAAGATGATGCTGTAAAAGTGCTGCACTCAATAGACCAGCAAATTTGGGAAACTCAGCAATGGCCACAGAACTGGAAAAGGTCAGTTTTCATTCCAGTCCCAAAGAAAGGCAATGCCAAAGAATGCTCAAACTACCACACAATTGCACTCATATCACACACTACTAAAGTAATGCTCAAAATTCTCCAAGCCAAGCTTCAGCAATATGTGAACTGTGAAATTCCAGATGTTCAAGCTGGATTTAGAAAAGGCAGAGAAACCAGAGATCAAATTGCCAACATCCGCTGGATCATGTTGGGCAAGAAAGTTCCAGAAAAACATCTACTTCTGCTTTCTTGACTATGCCAAAGCCTTTGACTGTGTGGATCACAATAAACTGTGGAAAATGCTGAAAGATATGGGAATACCAGATCACCTAACCTGCCTCTTGAGAAACCTGTATGCAGGTCAAGAAGCAACAGTTAGAACTGGACATGGCACAACAGACTGGTTCCAAAAAGGAAAAGGAGTACGTCAAGGCTGTATATTGTCACCCTGCTTATTTAACTTCTATGCAGAGTACATCATGAGAAACACTGGACTGAAAGAAACGCAAGCTGGAATCAAGATTGCCAGGAGAAATATCAATAACCTCAGATATGCAGATGACACCACCCTTATGGCAGAAGTGATGAGGAACTAAAAAGCCTCTTGATAAAAGTGAAAGTGGAGAGTGAAAAAGTTGGCTTAAATCTCAACATTCAGAAAACGAAGATCATGACATCCAGTCCCATCACTTCATGGGAAATAGATGGGGAAACAGTGGAAACATTGTCAGACTTTATTTGGCGGGGTGGCTCCAAAATCACTGCAGATGATGACTTCAGCCATGAAATTAAAAGACGCTTACTCCTTGGAAGTAAAGTTATGACCAACGTAGACAGCATATTAAAAAGCAGAAACATTCCTTTGCCAACGAAGGTCCATCTAGTCAAGGCTGTGGTTTTTCCAGTGGTCATGTGTGGATGTGAGAGTTGAACTGTGAAGAAGGCTGAACACAGAAGAATTGATACTTTTGAAGTGTGGTGTTGGAGAAGACTCTTAAGAGTCCCTTGGACTGCAAGGAGATCCAACCAGTCCATTCTAAAGGAGATCAGTCCTGGGTGTTCTTTGAAAGGATTGATGCTAAAGCTGAAACTCCAATACTTTGGCCACCTGATGCAGAGTTGACTCATTGGAAAGGACTCTGATGCTGGGAGGGATTGGGGACAGGAAGAAAAGGGAACAACAGAGGATGAGATGGCTGAATGGCATCACCAACTCAATGGACATTAGTATGGGTGAACTCCGGGAGTTGGTGATGGACAGGGAGGCCTGGTGTGCTGCAATTCATGGGGTCACAAAGCGTTGGACACGACTGAGCGACTGAACTGTACTGAGCTATAAAAATAGCAAAGAGTATAAAAATCTTGAGTGTCTACTGCTACTGATGATTAAGGAACCATTTCAAACTCTGATGACTAAAACAACAAAACGTAAGTTGTATAAGCAAAAACTGCTAAAATATGGTCCAGCTAATTAGAGAAGACAATCACAAGCTCCATTTCTATAATGGAGCTTGGAAGTAATATGAGACTAAATGTAGCTTGGTAGTGATAAGTTTCATACTCTGCCATTTGCAAAGCTTGACAACTCGAACCTATCTGCAGAAATCTAAATTTTTAAATTTTCTTAAACAGAAGAGTTTTTCAAGTATCTATCATGAAATATCCATGTGATCCCACCTGTTGGAAAATTTGAAAGCATATATTTAGGTAATCAGAGGTTATTTAGGAGTCTCAATATTAGCAATCATAGTTGGGCAGAAATGGTCTTTTCAACTGGCTTTATATTTTAAGATTATAAACATTTTATATAATGTGAAGTGTAAAACAACTCCAAAGATGGAGAACTAAAAATAAGAGAACAAGAAAAATAAATGAGCCCTTTCAAGTTCAAAGTTCCAGCAGCATTTTGTTAGTTTAATTTGGGAAGTTTGTATCTGTCTGTGGTGCCTGGTGAGGAAAACTCCAGAGATGGTTTACCTGGCACTGTCTACCTCCTTTGCTACAGGTTATGACACACCTTCGAGTAATTTATGAACGCATGAACCAGTCTCTCTCCCTGCTCTACAATGTTCCTGCCGTGGCCGAGGAAATTCAGGATGAAGTTGGTGAGTGAGCTGTTCTTTTGATGCTGCACATATAAACATATTTTCCTCATGCAGGAGAAAATCAGGGAACTGAGTTAGTCTGCCTCAGAAATCATCAGTATTTTAACAGGTTGAAGGAAAAAGAGTAGATTCCCTTTGATGATGAAACCCTTGGGGAATATAAATAGCTCTCATTTCAGCAATTGCATCAGATCTTAACTTCCTGCTTACAAAAGTAGGGAAATGTAACTTGCCTTTTGGTCTGTTTGTGTGATAATGAGCCACTTGTTACTGGATTGTATCTGTCAACAGTTGTCTGATTTAGTCTTATAAGTTTCACCTTATGTTGCTTTGGTACTTTACAATTTAATAGAAACAACCATTTCTTCATCTCTTAATTCTTTATTATCGTACTTTTTGAGTGGCATGATAGATGAGTTTTTCAGATGAAGGGACTCAAATCTACGGTTTTAGGAACCTGCCTATGCCACGCATACTCTTAAGGAACCCAGAAAAACCATAGAACTGTGACTGTTGACTTTGAGATGGTTGTTGTCCGCAGTAATACATCTTTCTTTGTTGCCTGCCTCACCCTACTCCCCCACATAGTCACAATTGTCCTCTGAATCAGATTGTTGTTTTAACTTAATTAACTATGTGCCCACTATCATTCATTAAACTTTTATTTAAATAATCACACACTCATAAGAAGTTAGAAAAGTAATACAGAGAAGTCCAGGGTCGACTTCCTCATAGTAACCTTATATAATGCCATACATTTGCAAAACCAGGAAACTGATCTTGTGTGCCCAGAGTCTCCTGTGACCCTAATGGTATGTTTAATATTTTGTATGAGTAAGTTTTCCCTTTTCTGTTTTGCCTGGAAAGGGAGTAATGTATCACATAATGTATTCTCCACAAACCCCCAAAATGCCTGTATTTAACTGTATCTCACAAAAGTACTGGGATGCGGTTGCCCCCGTGCATGTTTCAGCATAAAACAGATGTGTAACTCTGGGTGCCTTGGGGCATGAACTGTTTTTAAATAAGCAATATGTGTGTGGTGTATCTCTCTCCGTAATGAGTCCTGCCCTTTGTTAATTGGGTTGGAAATAGATGCTTAATTAGGTTTGAAATGGATGCAGGGTGTCTGAAATCAGGCCACCCAGGATATGCCGTAGATGGTGTACAGGTTGCGGAATTCCTGCTTTGAAATGCCCAAAACGCAGCTCGATTTTTCCATCTCGTGCCAGTGCTATTCCACTCTTCCTTTTCTCTAACTTGGCAATGCCTCGCAAGTGTAGTTTGTATTATGGTCAGGTATTTGGCACTTAATCAAGTGGTAATGGTCCGTTCAGTATTGTGTGTTAACGTACGGAATCGTTTCTTTTAAGAACTGAATACTCTGTTAGATACATTTGTAAGGAAGGTTAAAAATACTGTTTATTAAATAACTATAAGAAAGTCCTCTAGTAAGTCAAAGGAATCATCCACATTCTTAATGAATCGAAGCTCCCATCTTCTAGGTGAATGTATTTTTGCCTTCTAGCCATCTTAACAAGCTTATTTTCATAAGTGACTTTAGAGCTGTTGCCAGTAATAGTCTATGGAAGAATAAGCCATTGCACAGGACTAGAATATTTCACTCTCACCCAGTAATTGGTTGACTCTTTCTAATTAAATTATCAGATGTTTTTATTGCGCAAACTACTGAAAGCGGTGACCACTAATGAGACACAGTTCCCCAGAACAGATGGCAATTCAGCTGTCTTGAGTGTTGCAAAATGCCCAAGAATCAGGCCACACACTAAACTTCACATCTCAGTGACAGGGAGAATATTCAGAGGGCTAGAATCAAGGAATTATCTTTCTTTAAAATTAAAAAAGCTATTAAGTGGGATTAAGAGCATATCATTTAAAAAGTTACGCTAATTGAAAGAAGTTAGTCACAAATGACACATATTGTATAATTCCATTTATATAAAATATGCAGAATTGGGAAATTTATAGACAGAAATCATATTGGTAACTGGCAAGGGCTTGGAAGGTGGGGGTAATGAGAGTACAATTAATGAATATGTTGTTGTTGAGTTGCTAAGTCATGCCTGACTCTTTTTGACCCTATGAATTGCAGCACGCCAAGCTTCCCAAACTCACTATCTCCCTGAGTTTGCTCAAACTTATGTCCATCAAGTCAGTGATGCCATCCAACCATCTCATCCTCTGTCGTCTCCTTCTCCTTCTGCCCTCAGTCTTTCCCAGCATCGGGTTCTTCTCCAGTGAGTCAGGTCTTCGCATCAGGTGGCCACAGCATTGGAGCTTCAGCTTCACCATCAGTCCTTTCAATGAATATTCAGAGTTGATTTCCTTAGGATTGACTAGTTTGATCTCCTTGCTGTCCAAGGGACTCTCGAGAGTCAGATAATGAAATTTTTCTAAAATTAGACAGTAATAGTGACTGCACAACTCTGTGAATACACTAATACCCATAAATATTATACATTTAAAACAGTAAATTTTTTGGTATGTGAATTATATCTCAGTTAAGCTGTTACTTAATAAAAAATAGTCACCCCTTAACTTAGCACACAAAAAAGTTTTGTCATTCTGAGTACACTGAACACTGAATCCTGAAAGATAACCATTTTCAAAATCTTTCTCACCTCCATTTTTAAATGGCTGTTTCCTATGGGAGCAGAAGCTTGCATTAATGAATTCCATTAAATAGGTCAGTGTACCATTTGAGGTTCTAGCACCAAAGCCAAAGAACAGAGTTCTTCTGTGAGCTCAGCTGTCTCATAGAAGCATTCTTCGTTTGAAGGAACATTTTGAAATAACTTCCTTCTAAAGTAGGAATATAGATAAAACAGGGCTTCCCAGGTGGGACGGGGGTAAAGAATCCCCCTGCCAATGTAGGAGGCTGAAGAGACACAGATTCAATCCCTGGGTCAGGAAGATCCCCTGAAGGACGAAATGGCAACCCACTCCAGTGTTCTTGCCCGGGACATTCCATGGGCAGAGGAGCGAGGCGAGCTACAGTCTGTGGGTTCACAAAGAGGCAAACTTGGTGACTCAACAGCAAAAACAAATGAATGCAAAAAGACGGGCCATGGGTGCTGCCTGTTTAAGCTGAGCGGGAGTTCTTTGTGGTCGTCTCTTTACTTTCGTATATGCTTGAAATTTTCCACAACAGAAGTTGTTGATTTGTCGCTTACTTTCTAAATAGAATCTTCACAATTTTCTCCCAGTTTATATCTTGTACATTTGATGGTTTCTGCTTAAAAGCTTCATCGTTTAGTCTGACGTACATGCATGTGCATTTTCTCCATAATCAAATTTTAGATTTGGAGTCAGTTCAGTGTAAATAAGGATACTAAAATTCCCAGCTCCTGGTCAAAGGAGAAGACCCAAAAGAACCTAGAAATGCATGCTCTTTGTATAAAAGTTTGTGCTTATAAACACAGGCAGTAGGATATGTTTAATACTGTAAAACATCTGGAGAGAAATACAGTCATTTTGTCACATGAGGGTTAATAGTTGCTCTGGAGATGAAGGGTTTTCAGCAGCCCTAAGAAACTGCCAGTATCTTTAGTGATGTAGGTTTACCTCCTCCGGGTAATTTATGTTCCCATGAGGATAGAATTCTCTAGCACGGATGAGATTGAGGAAGAAGCTAGCCATCCCAAAGAGAAAAGGGCAAAAGTGAGAACTGCCATCAAATTTGTGAGAACTGGCATCAAAATTCAGTAAAGTGAGACTGACTGGAGGCTAGAATTCACCATGCCAGTGAGTTCCAGCTCTGCTCATTTTCAGCCACTGCACTTTCCTGAGAACTGCATTTGTTTATGCTCTTCTGCTGTTAACTCCTGTAAATCCTATATTCATAAACCTAACAACAGCCTGTCTGCTGCATCCCAGTGACATATTCCAGACTCAGTACAGGCCAACCTCGTTTTATTCTGCTTTGCAGATACTGCATTCTTTACAATGTGAAGGTTTGTGGCAAGCTTGTCTCAAATGAATCAATACCATTTTCCAACTGCATTTTCTCCCTCCATGTCTCTGTGTCACATTTTGGTCATTATTGTGATATTCCATTCTTTCTCATTATTATTATATTTGTGATGGTGATTATGATCAGTTATCTTTGATGTTGTCCAATTGCTAGGTCGTGTCCAACTCTTTGCATTCTTATGGACTGTAGCCAGCCAGAATCCTCCGTCCGTAGCATTCTCCAAGGCAAGAATACTGGAGTGAGCTGCCATTTCCTCCTCCAGGGAATCTTTCTGACCCAGGGATCAAACCCATGTCTCCAACAATGGCAGGCAGATTCATCACCACTTGGAGTTTGCTCAGAGCATGTCCGTTGAGTCAGTGATGCTATCCAACCATCACATCATCTGCCGCCCTCTCCTCCTTTTGCCTTCACTCTTTCCCAGCATCACAGTTTTTTTTCCAGTGAGTCAGCTCTTTGCATCAGGTGGCCAAAGTATTGGAGTTTCATTTTTAGCATCAGTGCCTCCAGTGAATATTTAGGGTTGATTTACTCTATGAAATAAAATTGAGATATTGTTATTATATCTATGATAGTGATCTATGATCAGTGATCTTTGATGTTACTATTGCAAAAATATTGTGACTTGCTAAAGGCTCAGATGACAATTAGCATTCTGTAGCAATAAAGTATTTTTCAATTAAGGTATGTTCATTGTTTGATATAATGCTATTTGCACTTCATAGACTACAGGGTAAGTGTAATCGTAACTTTTATTTGCACTGGAAAACCAAAAAATTAACAGGATTCACTTTGTTGTGCGAATTTATTTACTGCAGTTTTCTGGAACAAGCCTGCAGTATCTCTGAGGTATGCCTATANTGCAAAAATATTGTGACTTGCTAAAGGCTCAGATGACAATTAGCATTCTGTAGCAATAAAGTATTTTTCAATTAAGGTGTGTTCATTGTTTGATATAATGCTATTTGCACTTCATAGACTACAGGGTAAGTGTAATCATAACTTTTATTTGCACTGGAAAACCAAAAAATTAACAGGATTCACTTTGTTGTGCGAATTGCTTTACTGCAGTTTTCTGGAACAAGCCTGCAGTATCTCTGAGGTATACCTACATTTCACCCATTTCTCAAACTCCAAACTATGTGTTTAAAGAAATCATTGGGTCCCTCTTGAAGTTCACTCATTTTACAGTCTCAGTTATGGGTTCTCCCAGTTGTCCTAAACCATATCCATGGTGTGTTCCTTTCCTCCACCCATGATTGCTCATCAATCTGAAATCCATGTATTCTACCTCCTGTATTCATGAGGTCTGCCTTCTCTATAAACACATGTTGTTAACTCAGATCCTCATCCTCACATGACTTTCACTGATCATCCTGCCTCTTGTCCTTCCATGGCTCCCCCCTACCCAGACTCTTCCTCTTCAGAGCCGAGTTCCTGCCAAAATTAAAGACAGCCTGCACATGGTTCTTCTTGCTTGAAAAGCAGCATCCTTCCATGCTCAGCTGAAATGTCCACACTCCCATAAACTCTTGACTAATTTGCATAGGAAGCCAGGTGGAAGAGCTGGTGTTTGAGTGACAGCTGTATGGCAAACTGATGACTATGTCTTACCGATGATGTTGCTGGCCCGAGTTCTTTATGAAAGTCCACCCTTGCTGAGGTTCAGGGTCATCACTTGTATGATGGCAGGTGGTTTAGGGATAGAGTGTGACTGACCTTCATTCATTAGTATTGCTGTGTCAGATGGTAAAGAATCTGCCTGCAGTGCAGGAGACCCCTAGGTTCCATCCCTGAATCAGGAAGATCTCCTGGAGGAGGAGGGGATGGCAACCCACTCCAGTGTTCTTGCCTGGAGAATTCCATGGACAGAGGAGTCTGGCAGGCTGTAGTCCCCGAGGTCACATGACTAACACTTTCACTTTCCACATGAAGCAGAGCTTTCTTGTAATTCACACAGAAGTAGCACATGTGCCAGTGACGGCACTGGTGAAGTCACTGTCTGCACCTCCAACTTAAGATTTAAGAAACTGAACCTCAAGAGAAAGGTCACTGACTTGCCCTTAACCGATGGTTAAAGTAGCAAAGTGGCATTGGAGCCAAGGTCTGCATAAGTCTGAGATTTATTCTGTCTCTGCTGCCCTCTTTTCTACTCTGAATTCAGAAGAATTCTCTTCTAGATCATCAGGATCTCTTCTAGAATTCTTTCTAGATCCTCAGTGTCTAGAGCACCAGATATCCACCTCGAGTAGCATGCTCTGTTTTGTGTTTAATTGTGCACATGTTCACCAGCCCGCCTCATCCTGTGCGCTCTTTCTGGACATATCTTGGGCGTTCTCGTATCCTTGGGATCCAGCATAGGACCTGGTACACTGCGGGTACTGGTCTTCAGAGCTTGCGCATGGGCGCTCGGTCTCTCAGTCGTGTCCAGCCCTTTGTGAGCCCAGGCTCCTCTGTCCATGGGATTTTCCTGGCAAGAATATTGGAGCGGGTAGCCATTTCCTCCTTCAGACGATCTTCCGATTCCAGAGATCAAACTGGCATCACCTGTGCCTCCTGCATTACCAGCAGATACCGGCAGATTCTTTACTGCTGAGCTACCAGACAAACCCGTAGCTTCAGTCAGTTCAGTTCAGTTGCTCAGTCGTGTCCGACTCTTTGCGACCCCATGAGTCGCAGCATGCCAGGCCTCCCTGTCCATCACCAACTCCCGGCGTTCACTCAGATTCACGTCCATCGAGTCAGTGACGCCATCCAACCATCTCATCCTCTGTCATTCCCTTCTCCTCCTGCCCACAATCCCTCCCAGCATCAGAGTCTTTTCCAATGAGTCAACTCTTCGAATGAGGTGGCCAAAGTACTGGAGTTTCAGCTTTAGCATCATTCCTTCCAAAGGAATCCCAGTGCTATTCCTTCAGAATGGACTAGTCGGATCTTCTTGCAGTCCAAGGGACTCTCAAGAGTCTTCTCCAACACCACAGTTCAAAAGCATCAATTTCTCGGCACTCAACCTTCTTTACAGTCCAACTTTCACATCCATACATGAACACAGGAGAAACCATAGCCTTGACTAGACAGACCTTAGTCGGCAAAGTAGTGTCTCTGCTTTTCAATATGCTATCTAGGCTGGCCATAACTTTTCTTCCAAGAAGTAAGCGTCTTTTAATTTCATGGCTGCAGTCACCATCTGCAGTGATTTTGGAGCCCCCAAAAATAAAAGTCTGACACTGTTTTCACTGTTTCGCCATCTGTTTCCCATGAAGTGATGGGACCGGANTTCTAAAATTGATTTGCAATGGAAGGTTTGTGCTTAATCACTCTTTGCAACCCCATGGACTGTAGCCCGCCAGACTCCTCTGTCCATGGGGATTCTCCAGGTGATACCTATTATTAGTATCACTAAATATTTCTTAAGTGTTTATGTGAGTAAATATTATTCAAATGCCAAAGTAAATAAACAACAGTGGGCAGCAACTACTAATCAAACACCCCTAAGCAAGAAAAGATTTGTTTTATTTAGTATAGTGACCCATAGAATCTGGTCAGTTATCAATAAGTTATGTTTGGTATGTCCATTAAACTCATTGCTAACATCTTAGGTTTTAAACAAATACTTAAAAAAGTTTTCATGGAGAAAGAGTATCTGTATATTTACTGAATCATGTGCTTAGTCATGGCTGACTCTTTGTGACTTTAGTCTGTCAGGATCCTCTGTCCCTGGCATTTTCCAGGCAAGAATACTGGAGTGGGTTGCCATTTAATGAATCATATGTGCACAGATATGTAATTGAATCAGTGAAAATTTTATTATTCAATGTATTAGCATTGTATAGTCATAAAATTATTGAATTTTTAAATACCAAGGCCTATGTCAGAACATATAACATTCTAATTTATGATTAATCTTTTATATAATTCACTTGAGAAATAATTTTGAGAGTATTCTTACANCAGATATGTAATTGAATCAGTGAAAATTTTATTATTCAATGTATTAGCATTGCATAGTCATAAAATTATTGAATTTTTAAATACCAAGGCCTACATCAGAACATATAACATTCTAATTTATGATTAATCTTTTATATAATTCACTTGAGAATTAATTTTGAGAGTATTCTTACATACTTTTAAGAAAATCTTTATGAAAAGAATTCAAGAAATTCCAAAGGGAGAGAGCATATTGCAATAGTAAATATTTTTGTTTGTTCACACAACAAACAATCACTGCTTATGATACATTTAGTTTGAATGACTTCCCTAGTGGTCCGGGGATTAAGATGTCATCTCCCAATGCAGGGGATGAGGGTTTGATTTCTGCTCAGGGAATTGAGATCCCATATGCCTCGTGACCAAACTACCAAAGCATAAAACAGAAGTAACATTGTAATAAATTTAATAAGGAATTTTAAAAAATTAAAGATATACTATTATTTTGAAACAAAACAACAAACATGCTGTCCCAGTTGAACTTGCATTTAGTGATTATATAACTTAAATGACATGGAGTAAAAGGCTTAAATGAAATGATGTTGAATAAAAATCATCATTAACAAGTGATGTTCTTGGTAGTTTGTTAATATTCTAAGTATTCACAAAATTATGTATAATGCTATAGTGCTGTAAAGAAGAGAATTAACAATTTACTTTATTATTCTAGGTCTCAAATTGAGAGTCTAAAATCTATGATTTTAGAATGAAATTAATATTACAATCAAATACATAGCCTTTAATTATAATTGATCGAGAACCACTTTACCTTAATATTTCTAAGAATTTAGCAAGAGGAACAAAAACGGGTATTCAGAGCTGCCCAGGGATGTGAAATAGCTTAGAAACACTGGACTGGATACATAGCATACACTTCTTAAAACTGCTTTTTTAAACTCTTTACATACTGATGCTGGAAGGCAGGAAACCACACTCAAAAGTTGTCTCCATTAAATGAAATGATCTTTTGATCTTTTCTTCAGAAATGGTAATCTACCTCAGAAACAGAAAATCCACTCCTTGCTCTGAATGAAAATACTTCTTAATGCTTATTTTTCTCTAAAAATCCTTCCAGACAATAAGTGCTTATGTTGGTTATTTTCCCTTTGCAACTTGTTTAAACATTTTTTAACATGGAAAGTTATTTGCATATTTTTCAAATATGTTGAAAATACTTGGCTAATGAGAATACAATAATTTTTTTTAATATTTGACTGTGTATTTCTTTGAGATTTTTAAACTTCCAAATTATTTCTTGGGAAATGCCTTCTTTGTCATGTCTTTTTATAGGCACTTTCCCAGTGTTGCCCAGCATTTTCACAGAAAAATGTGAAGTTTTGATCAGTGTTCTGCTGTTCTAAGTTATGCTATTATGCATTATATTAATATATTTTAGAGAAGGAAATAGCAACATAATCCAGTATTCTTGCCTGGAAAATTCCATGGACAGAGGAGCCTGGCAAGCTACAGTCCATGGGATCACAGAGTCGACACGACTGAGCACATGCATGCATGCAGCTAAATCTTATAATTAATACAATTATTGGAGTGCTTGTTGTCTGAAAATAAGTTGAAATGTGTTTTACAATGTCCATTATTCCCAGATACTTTTGGAACAGTCATACCCAAGAAAAGGCTATCATCTTAGGATAAGATTAAAATACTTTTATACAAATCCTTGGAAATGTTTCCAGATCAAAATATTTCTGTTCAGCTTTATTTAAATGTAATTCATATAAAACATTTTAAAATTTGAGGTGTACAACATCAGGTCAGTTCAATTCAGTTCAGTCACTCAGCCGTGTCCCACTCTGCGACCCCATGAATTGCAGCAAGCCAGGCCTCCCTGTCCATCACCAACAAATGATTTGATATATGTATATGTTATGCAGTGATTACCACAATGTGTAGTTAATATCCACCACTTCATATACTTTACATTTTTGTATGTGTGATATGATGGTTTAGATCTACTCTCTTAGAAATTTTCAAATATATAACATAACATCATAACTATAGACCCCATGCTGTATATTGCATCCCCTGAAATTATTTACCTTCTAATTGGAATTTTGTACCTTTTGAGCACTTTCATCTATTTCTTCCACCTCCCCAATCCCCTGACCTTGGTAACTACCAATCTGTTTTATGTTTCTGACTTTATTTTTTTTAATTCCATGTATAAGTGAGATCATACAGTATTTATCTTTCTCTGTCTTATTTCACTTCACACAGTGCCCTTAAGATTCATCCATATTGCTGCAAATGGCAGAACTTCCTTCTTTTTATGGCTGAATATTATCAGACCAAAATACTAAAATTTAATATAATGAAATACTTCTCTTTATTATGTTGCTACATTTCAAAAATCTACATGATTTTCCTAGGTAGTAATATGGTTTGATAATTTTATAAGCTATAACAAATCATAATAAAACGCATTTTGAGACAACATGAGCTATGTCTGCCTGCAATGTGGATTCTTTTAAAATAATCTATAGCTTAAGTTTTTAATAATCCAGAGAAAGGAAATAAAACTGTGACTAATTTTAGACTGTTTATTGAATGTTGAAGATGAAAACTTCTTTAAAACCAAGCAAGAATAAATTGATAAAGAAAATTTTCAGATAGTTATCAGATTTCTCAAGTGTCTCTCTAATCTGTGTTACGTGAATACTTAACTGTGCATGTGTTTTAACACAGACTGTTTTGGAATGACATAATTAATTATATTTTATGATTCAATTTTATAGATATAATTTTTAAGTATACCCAACTTTAGATACAACTTGAGTAGCTGAAGCAAAGAAATATACAGGAATAGACTGAGAAACTTAATACATATTCATATCCTATTTTAGTAGCATACAATAGTTTGAATATTGACAGTGGCTGTGATCAAATCACTGTTGGAAAAAACTAGGTTTATCGAAACATTATTTATTGAAAACATCTATAACAGCAATTTTCAGGAACATGTCTATAATCTCTGATACACTTATTTGTCAATAGCTATTCCAGTACTTCTGTGAAAAAGTAATTTTGTTGGCATCTTCAGTGTCTTAATTAAATCTTCATAGCAACACAATGCAATGTAAGGAAAATTTTTACCTTTCTTATGGGAAAAAAATTGAATTTAGGAACAGGTTCCTAAATTCATGTTTACTTAAATATAAAGACATATTTTTCATCAATATTTTTGACAAGTTTGAATTGAATTCAGACCCACAAGATTTTTTGCAGATGTAAGGCTTCTAAATTCATTGCTTTAGTGATTTTGCACAGTACATTATGAGTTTTTTGCCTTGATTTATCTTTATTTCATCCTATCTATGGACATTCTTTGTACATTAATGTGTTTCAGTGAGTCTAGCTATTATCAGCCCAATCTTCTATAAGTTTGCTTTTGATGTTATCATTTACTATAAATTTGTATTTTGTGCTTAAAGCTAAAGATTTATAAGAAGCTTTTATTCAGCTCTGAATTTAAATACATGAAGTATCTCAAAATATCCTCTCTAACAACCTTTTTATATTTTCTGTGATGCAACCACATCTGGCTTTCTCTGAATACTTTAAACAAGATGTCTAAATGAACACTGTAACTGAATTTATTCCTATAAAATTATTTACCTGTAGTATTTGGAAAAATATAAAAAGAAAAACCATCATTATGATCATAATTATTTAAATTTAATAATTATTCATTTTAAGCCTACCAGGTAATAAGATTAATGGATTAGTAAATTGCAGGTATTTTATAATTGTCATAAGTTAGAGACTATGTAGTTTCTTAGGTAGATTTTTAGATATCTGCAGTGCCATTCATTATTTATGATTTCTGGCAGATTATGTAATACATTCAAATTTAAACTTATCTAGATTTAATATCATAATATTTGCCTTAAATACTGTTCTGAGAATTAAATTTATTATCAGTTTCCTTGAAATGTGATAAATATTTTTTTATTAAATGCAAGATTACCACTTAAGTTAGCCCATATCAAATATGAAGAACAGTTTAGACATATTACCCTAATTTGTTTTTGCTGTGCCACTTATACTTTTGTATTGTGTTTATCATATATACGTCTAGCATTTTTCTTGATGTCCATATTTGTGGGCATTTTGTATCATGTAAAATGATACATCAAAATTTGAGAAGATAAAGACAACAATTAGGTAAATGTTTTGAGAAATTTTAAAACTCAGGAAAGTAAATAAGAAAATAAGTATCTGATCAAAGTTTCTGACTCTCCATAAAATTGAGAAAATATTTCAAAAATTTTACATGGTCTAGGAAAATATTCAATGAGCTAACAGTGCACGTCTATTTTAACTATAAATTTTTTAGAATGACTATAATATTTATCAATTTTTATTGAATATGTGAAAATTCTTTATAAATTAAAACTTTGTCAGTTTATGTTAAAATCTATATTTCATAGTAAACATTGTAATATTTTGAACATTCAATGATATTTCCACAGTTAGAACACAAAACATTTCTCTAATTCTATGAGATTTATAAATGCAATTTATACTTATTTTGCTTGTGTTTTTTTTTTAATGAATAGCAAATAGTTCAGATTAATTAGTAACCCTCAATTTAAATCTTTTGAGTACATGATTTAGAAATGATATAATACATAATTATTATTTGATGAAGCAAGCAGATAATCTTTACATAGCTCTATATCACTCTCTTAACCAAAAGCAAAAGTATACTATNTAATTGTCATAAGTTAGAGACTATGTAGTTTCTTAGGTAGATTTTTAGATATCTGCAGTGCCATTCATTATTTATGATTTCTGGCAGATTATGTAATACATTCAAATTTAAACTTATCTAGATTTAATATCATAATATTTGCCTTAAATACTGTTCTGAGAATTAAATTTATTATCAGTTTCCTTGAAATGTGATAAATATTTTTTATTAAATGCAAGATTACCACTTAAGTTAGCCCATATCAAATATGGAGAACAGTTTAGACATATTACCCTAATTTGTTTTTGCTGTGCCACTTATACTTTTGTATTGTGTTTATCATATATACGTCTAGCATTTTTCTTGATGTCCATATTTGTGGGCATTTTGTATCATGTAAAATGATACATCAAAATTTGAGAAGATAAAGACAACAATTAGGTAAATGTTTTGAGAAATTTTAAAACTCAGGAAAGTAAATAAGAAAATAAGTATCTGATCAAAGTTTCTGACTCTCCATAAAATTGAGAAAATATTTCAAAAATTT
>SJYW01040117.1:1087349-1107191 GCA_006410735.1 Raphicerus campestris
ATACAGTATACTGACACATATATATGGAATTTAGAAAAATAGTAATGATGACCCTGTATGTGAGACAGTAAAAGAGACACAGATGTATAGAATGGACTTTTGGCCTCTGAGGGAGAGGGAGAGGGTGGGATGATTTGGGAGAATGGATCAAAACATGTATATACTATCATATAAGAAATGAAGCGCCAGTCTATGTTCAATACAGGATACAGGATGCTTGGGGCTGGTGAATGGGGATGATCCAGAGAGATGATATGGGGTGGGAGGTGGGAAGGGGTTTCAGGATTGGGAGCTCGTGTACACCCATGGCTGACTCATGTCAATGTATGGCAAAACCAATACAGTATTGTAAAGTAGAATAAAGTAAAAATAAAATTAAAAAAAATTAAAAAAAAAAAGAAAATTGATTCTTAAGAGCTGGAGTTAGTAACATCTATTGAAGTCCAGATATTACAGTATCACTGAGTCACCACAAACACTGACAAAGAATTTTCTCAAATGATTATATGGCAACACAAGTGAAAGTGTTAGTCACTCAGTCGTGCCCAACTCTTTGTAGTCTCATGGACTTGTAGCCCACTAGGCTCTGCAGCATAATTACAGGAATTTTGGAGGATTTATCTGCAAATTGACATCAGTGTTGACTTGTAGTGCATCATTAGTACTCATAAGATATAATAGGTCTTTATCAACATATATAATTCTCTAAATTTATAAAGAATTATTTCAAAATTAAAATCAGCACAGTTATAAATGATGTATATATGATAAAAGGGGAAAATACAGAAAAACTAAAATGAATTATGATCTTTAGGGAGACACAAAATATAAATAAAGTATGTTTGTGACCAAGTATTTAGATACAAGTTTTAACTGAATTAATAAGTATTAATGGTTTTAATTATAAACATGAAAGTTTTATCTGATGCAACTGAGAGAAAAAATAAATTTATGTTGTTTATGAAAAAATTTCTTCTGATGCATTTAGTGACTGCCGAGTTTATTAGAAAACAGACTTAATTTAAGTTTATTCTTTTGATTAGAGATAATTCATATTTATAGTTTGTTCCTTAATATTTTAAATGAGTAATTCATTTGTATGCAGGTCGACTACAGAATGATGTCCACTACAAAATGATGGTCGACTACAGAATCAGAATCAAATTATATTGTTGAATAACTAAATAATTAAATAAAGATGAACTATCCTTGATCAACTGTGTAGCTACAAATATTGCAGCTGATTGTCGGTGGTTTGTGACAAGCCTTCATTAATAATTTCATCATGTTAAATTAATATATCACTTTGCTGCACACTTTTAGCTTTCTGTTACACATTTTGCAACATACTCTCAGAATGTTTGACTTTATATTGCTTTACAAAGAAGATTGATAATGGTAATCATCTAAGGAAAGTTATAGAGGGGACTAAGTTTATTCTTTGCCACTTTCTTTCAAATAATACCATTATTTATTTAGATCTGATATTTTATGAAGGAACAAAATTATTAACAAATCTATTAAGATTATGAATGATGAATCTAAAATAAATGCATCAAGAAAGATGAATGAAATACTCTCAATAACTTTGGAAATTGGATTTTAATTTTTTAGTATCTAGGATTTCCTATTTTATTCACCCAGAGTCACACTGAGATTTCTTTGAGACCAAAAATAAAATCTAGAACATTTAATGTTAGAACATATCTGATTTATTGTTTGTGATACTTATTAAAAGAAAGCTTTTATTTTTAAAAGTTAATATGATTTTCTCTTAGGGGTTGGAGCATATATGGAAACACCGAAACTTTAGCCCTTAGTTCTATTCCAGCTTCTACACCAGAAATAAATAATGCTTTTCACTCAAAATTTTTCATTATATTCCCAATATGGATCTTAAATTCAGCATCAAATGTGTTTAAATAATTTTAGTTCTCTATAAAATTTAAAATATCTGACACAAGCATCTCTTTGTAGAAGTACCATAACTTATCTCTCTTTATTTGTTCCTGGATTCTAAAGCCCCTGCCCCTCCACTGCTTCAAAAACTCTATTCTTTTGTCACAATTTGCTTCAGTCTATCATTCTAATAACATTTCTCACTGATGGAGTAGAAAGTGGTCTCTGTCAAACTATATATTCTGTAGCAAACTCTTGAGTAAAATTATCCAAAACTTGCCAAGAGACTTTAGGATCAAGTACAGCTCTGTTACGGCATGCAGCTTCATTCTTTTTTTTTTTTTTTTGGTCATTGAAAAAATATATATTGAGTTATGATCGTGTCTGAGTCAGTGCTTTAGCATTACAAATGTGTATATGGACACAATCAAAACAGACTGGAGATTAGATTCTAGCAGGTGAGAATGACATAAAATGAATGGTGACAAGATTCATTGTTTATGATTATAACCACAAGAAAAGAGAAGTATTAATACAAATGCTATGAGCAGACTACCAGGTTATCCTGCTCTAAAATGGAGTTTCAGGAAGGCTTCCTGGTGGATGAGGAGGCGCCATTTCAGTGGTTGGAAATAAATTGCCTGGGGCAATGAAGGAATAAAGCACATTAAGAGAGGGAATGTTGGAGTTTATTTATTATATGAGGACATAGTTTCTCTGTGTTCAGAAACATCATTTCTTATTTATTACACTATGCTGATGTTCTGCAGCTGGATGGTAGGATATAGTCAACATTTTTTGATTTCTAACTATATAATCAACGTGATATAATCCATGATCATTCTCACCATATGAAATTTCTTTTGAACCAGAGAATATTATCCTATCTTGGAAGCTGATAATTCTAAAGAGTCACTGGGCCAGTCCATAATAAATATGGACTGTTCAACAGGTACAGGCACTCTCAACTTTGAATCAAGAGGTAATCTGGCAAAAATGCTGGAATGATGGGAGGTTCCTGCTTCAGAAGGTCTGTTGGCAGCAAATAGAGGGGTGTTAGAATGAGCACTGACAGCAAAGATAATGTGTCATCTAAGATCCAGTGCCTGGAAGTAACATTTGGGATCTGTGTATGTTAAGTGACTTAGCTGCGTCCAACATTTTTCAACCCCATGGACTGTAACCTGCCAGGCTCCTGTGTCCATGGGATTCCCCAGGCAAGAATACTGGAGTGGGTTGCCATTTCCTTCTCCAGGGGAACTTCCTGATCAGGGAAGGAACCTGGGTCTCCTGCATTGCAGCAAATTGTTTACCATCTGAGCCACTAGGGAAGCCTAAAAATTGGGATCTAATGCTCAGAAAAGTAAGAGCCAGCTTTTCAATGGGTGAGTTCTTTNATATATATTGAGTTATGATCGTGTCTGAGTCAGTGCTTTAGCATTACAAATGTGTATATGGACACAATCAAAACAGACTGGAGATTAGATTCTAGCAGGTGAGAATGACATAAAATGAATGGTGACAAGATTCATTGTTTATGATTATAACCACAAGAAAAGAGAAGTATTAATACAAATGCTATGAGCAGACTACCAGGTTATCCTGCTCTAAAATGGAGTTTCAGGAAGGCTTCCTGGTGGATGAGGAGGCGCCATTTCAGTGGTTGGAAATAAATTGCCTGGGGCAATGAAGGAATAAAGCACATTAAGAGAGGGAATGTTGGAGTTTATTTATTATATGAGGACATAGTTTCTCTGTGTTCAGAAACATCATTTCTTATTTATTACACTATGCTGATGTTCTGCAGCTGGATGGTAGGATATAGTCAACATTTTTTGATTTCTAACTATATAATCAACGTGATATAATCCATGATCATTCTCACCATATGAAATTTCTTTTGAACCAGAGAATATTATCCTATCTTGGAAGCTGATAATTCTAAAGAGTCACTGGGCCAGTCCATAATAGATATGGACTGTTCAACAGGTACAGGCACTCTCAACTTTGAATCAAGAGGTAATCTGGCAAAAATGCTGGAATGATGGGAGGTTCCTGCTTCAGAAGGTCTGTTGGCAGCAAATAGAGGGGTGTTAGAATGAGCACTGACAGCAAAGATAATGTGTCATCTAAGATCCAGTGCCTGGAAGTAACATTTGGGATCTGTGTATGTTAAGTGACTTAGCTGCGTCCAACANAAACATGGAGCTTGGTAAAACTGCTCCTAAGGTCGATAGAGACCAGAGACATTGTCATCTGAGAGAAGGAAGAAGGGCCAGCTGCAAGTTTCATGCCTCTCAGAAGCAAGAGGCTGAACCAGCCAGCCTGCCTTGGCAAACAATTCTTTCCTTCTCTTTCAGAGGCTGGCAGAGTGAAGGGGAAGCTGGGGATGTAGCTAGTTGCTTCTGAAGCTTTGCCAAGTTATAAAGAATTTCCCAAGGCATGAAGAGTAGAGATCTGGGAGTGCCACAGGGAACATTTCATATTAATATGATTATAGTTATTAGCATTTTATACTCTTTTATTTAGGAGGTTGTTTTTATTTAGAAGCAAACCAAATTTCACATTCTAGATTTGGGGCAAAGGTGGGAGACATTCAGAGAGAAATTGCTCTTTGAAGTTCTAAATGAGTGACTCTTTTGGAAAAAACCTGCCTTCGTTTCGTTGATGACGACTGAGGCTTGAAATAATTAAAATGGGTTTGCTCTCAAATGATGCGCTTCCCAAGTGGCACTAGTGGTAAAGAATCTGCCTGCCAGTGCAGGAGACATGAAAGACCCAGGTTCAATCCCTGTGTTGGGAAGATTGCCTGCAGAAGGGCATGTCAACCCACTCCGGTATTCTTGCCCGGAAAATTCCATGGACAGATGAGCCTGGTGGGCAGGCTACAGTCCATGGGGTCACAAAGAGTTGGACAGAACTGAAGCGACTTAGCATGCATGCACGCACACTCAAATGACAGTCAGCATGTGTGATAGAAAGGAAAGCTGCCGAAACAGCCTTTTTGATGTGACTTACATTATAAGAAAAGTATTGTGATGGGACTCAACTTGAAAACATAATCATTCATACTATGACCTTTATTACGTTAAAACTTATTCTTTACCTCATGACTATGACCTGATAGCTTATACTTCTTGCTGTTTATGTTTCCCGTGATACCAAAAAGCAGTTTCCTAAAGTTTTTATATATGACACATTGGTAATAGTTATAACTATTACATTATTAGAGTTTTCTAATCAAACCGCTTTAGTCAAATAAAAAGAAAACTAACTTTATCATTGCCACTGAGCTATCACTAGATAATGCCTTAATTCTTGGCCACCACTGTTAATGATTTCAAGGAAGTATTAGAGGGCTTCAGAAGTGTAACATGATGCTTACTTCGGCAGCAAATATACTAACATTGGAACAATACAGAAAAGAGTAACATGGCTCCTGCTTAAGTTTGACATGCAAATTTGTGAAAGCTTCCACGTTTTCAATCCATCATATATGAGGCATCTAGAATAACACATTTATAGAGACGACGTAAAATGGTGGTTATCAGGGCCTGGGAGGAGGAGGGAATAGAGGATTAAACTGTAATGAGTACAGAGTTTTAGTTTGGGAAGAAAAACATGTTCTAGAGATGGAGGTGGTGATAAGTGAATATACTTAATGCCACTGAAACCACTTTTAACCACTTAAAATGGTTAAAATAGTAAGATTTGTGTTATACTTATTTTTCACAATAATAGTAGCTCTATGCACATTCATATCATTTGCCATTGTGAGTAGCAGAGGCATCTAAAAATTAATCCAAGGATGTTGGATCTTCATTAAGCATTNTTAAAATAGTAAGATTTGTGTGATACTTATTTTTCACAATAATAGTAGCTCTATGCACATTCATATCATTTGCCATTGTGAGTAGCAGAGGCATCTAAAAATTAATCCAAGGATGTTGGATCTTCATTAAGCATTCATTACACTCTCCCCATATTCCAGATTTTATGCACATCACCAGACATTTTGCAGGTATAGGGCACAATCTTTCATACCTGAATAATTTGGAATCTGCTTGGGGAGACTTTGGATAAACACAGTTAAAGGAGAGGCTTCTCTCATTAAGCTGAGGGATGTTGATTGCATGTCTCTTGGCATTAGGTAGCATCATCTGGCATTTCTTACTTCCTTCATCACTTATTGAAGATAATTAGAGGAGAAAGGAACCTAACCAGTTCAGCTCCATCATTTCACTGGCTCAAAGATAATAATCTGCCCAAGGTCGAGCATCTGGTTAATAAGACTAGAGACAGAATCTATCCTGGTGTCTCTGTATCCAGTAGTTTGTTCTGCCTCCTTGCGGAGGCCAAGTTAAACCAAACTGGATTTTGGAAGCTGTTTATTCAGCTTTAGCACCTGTTCTTTGAAAATATTATGGGTACAAGAAATGACCCTCTTTTAGCATATGTTACTCAGTAATAAATGCTTCCCAAGCTCAAAGACTGAACACCCTTGGATACTTAAGTCAACGTGAACATGTTCATAAAGGATATTTAGTGTCAGCCGCATTGTACATTTTGCAGGATTTTTTTGTACATTTGTATTCTACATTGGCTTAGAAATCATATGCGAACGCATGAAAACTGACAACAAATGTGCCTTCTTCTATATAATTGCCGTTCGGTTACTCTGTGCAGAACAGGCACACATTTCTCTGGAAACACAAGTTAATAATACTCAGCTAGGTCTTAACCATTTGTGAGGGATCTGACGTAGTGTTTAGCTCTGTGAATGCCAGTGGCTGGAGCCCTTCATGTCATATACATCATTAAATCATCCCCCAAGCCAAGGGAGAGAATCATTTCATGACTGCAAAGACACAGTTTATTTATTGCCACTCAGATATATATAGAAAAAAGAATAGAAGAGGAAAGAAAAAGAATTTAATGAAAGATTTTACAGATATTTTTCCTAAGTTTATATTATTACTCTGGTGTCTTTTGATGACTGGCTTTCCTTTATTTCTCTTCTTTTCTGTTTTTTGAGACTCATTTGATCCTCACAATAAACTTGGACAAGTGAGGTAAATAGTTAACCCCTTTATTCATTTTCATGAGCCTCCAGGAAGGCTGACCTTTTGTACCCAGCCCTGGATATGTTTAAATATGCTGTTCCATCTTCCCAGTCTTGGCCTTTTGAGATCTTTCTGAGCTTCCAAAACCCCAACTCTCTTATTACCTCTCCCTTAAAACTTTAATTAGCACAAAGCATCTGTCCACTGGTCATATTGTTTATACATCTGTCTGCTGTTGCTTTGATGCATTTGCGTGTGCGTGCTCAATCGCTCAGTTGTGTCTGACTCTTTGAGACTCCATGGACTATAGCCTGCCAGGCTCCTCTGTCCATGGAATTCTCCAAGTAAGAATACTGGAGTGGGTAGCCATTCCCTTATCCATGGGATCTTCCTGACCCAGGGATCAAACCCAGGTCTCCTACATTGGCAGGCAGTTCTTTACCAGCACACTACCTGAAAAGCCCACTTTGATGTGTACATGTCAACTAATTGCCATGTGCTAATTATAAGCTCTTTGAAGGGTGTGAATCAGATTTCTTCTGCATTCATTTCTCTTGAAACAAATCACTGGGTACAAGAAGGTATTACAAATACCTGTCTTCAGTTGGAAGAATTATGGCTCTTGGAAACCACAGCATCCCTTGGAAACTTACTCAAAATTGACATTCTCTGGTCCCACCCCTGACCTCCTGATTCAGCAATGCTGGGCTGAGAAACTAGCAATGTGGCTTTTAACAAGCTGTCTAGGTGACTCTGATGCATGCAGAATTTTTTTTTTTTTTCCAACAAGAAGCCATAACTTTATTAATGATAGAAACAGTACAAATTTCAAACCCAGCTGCAGTTACTCTTTTGAAACACCAAAAAAAGGTCCTCTTTTCAGATGGTTACATTGTTAATTCCATAATAGCATTTACAATATCATTACTGTTGTTCTTCAGGGCTCGGACTGCCTTTGCTCTTGACACATTTGCTTGTGACATGACCAATTCTATGTCCTTAACTTCTACACCTGTTTCATCAACCTCTTCCTCTTCACTCTCCTCTTGTACAGTTGGAGTCTGTGTGTTTTCTTGGATGTTTGAGACAGCTTCACCTTGAACTTTGAATTTCTCAGCAGCTGCTAACTGTGCTTGCTGAGATAAATCCTCAATCTTGGCTTCCCCCAAAACAATGTAGGTATCTGAAGCTGGGCTCTTATACACATCTGGTTTTGTGATGACAAAAAGGATATTCTTAGATTTCCGGATAGTGACTCTAGTAACCCCTGTAACCTGTCGAAGACCCAGTTTGGACATAGCCTTCCGTGCCTTCTTTACACTCCGGCTCTGTTTTGCTTTACTGACTGGTTCTTCATCGATTTCAGCTGCTGCTGCCAGCTGAGCTTGTTGTGTGGTTGCCTGTGTAGAGTCCTGTTTCTCAAGCTCTGGGACTGATTCATCACTATCAGATTCTGTTCCAGACCCTGTCTCAGCCTGGGGCTGTGGCAGCTCCTGCTCTGTAGCAAGGACGGTTTCTGTGGCTTCACCGGGCATTTTGTGCGGGGAACGCGGAACCAAGATGGCGGCAGAAAGAGAGCGAGCCTGCATGCAGAATTTTAAGAATTAGCGATTTAGAATGTATTCAACTTATGAAAAATTAAGAAATAGGTGAGGATCTATTCTAGCCCACCTATAAGCCATTTAGATTTACCCATACTTTTATGTCCTAAATCCACATGATGAAAACTGTATGTCACAAAAAGTGTTTGACATAAACCTAATTGAAAAAATATATTTGATTAATTCAACAACAGCTCCACTTCCCAGGAAAAGATACATAGTTACTGAGTAGTCCTAGATGAAAAGATGTACACCTTCTCATGATCAGATAGTAAAAGTCAAAACATAACTTTTTAAATTATCAAATTGATAATTTTTAAAATCTGCCATACCCTGTCATAGCAAACTAAGTGAAAAGGAACTTCCTAAGTTCCTGATGAGTAGATGAGTGTAACCTTCTTTTGGAACCACTTGCCTCTCCCTAACTAAAATGGACAGTCTTCTCTAATTTGGCACTGTTGTTGTTCAGTCACTAAGTCATGATGTACTCATTACCCCATGGACTGCAATACACCAGCCTTCCCTGTCCTTCACTATCTCCTGGAGGAGTTTGCTAATATTGCCATATTCTTTCCTCCAGCTACCCTGGAGGGGAGGGACATTTCTACCATCGCTTGAAACCCCCCAGTACTAGTTTTGTCAATAAGCATCACTGCCCTTAAAACAGTGGCTCTAGTGGTAAAGAACCCACCTGCCAATGCAGGAGACACAAGGGATGTGGGTTCAATCCCTGTGTTGGGAAAATACCCTGGAGGAAAGTCAAAAGTCTTAGTCACTCAGTCATGTCCTACTCTTTGCAACCCCACAGACTGTAGCCTGCCAGGCTCCTCTGTCCATGAAATTCTCCAGGCAAGAATACTGGAGTGGGTTGCCATTTACTTCTTCAAGGAATCTTCCCGACGCAGGGATTGAACCCGAGTCTCCTGCATTGCAGGGAGATTCTTTACTGTCTGAGCCACTGAGGAAGACCACCCCCGCCCCGGAGGAGGGCGTGGCATCCCACTCCAGTATTCTTGCCTGGAGAATCCTCATGGACAGAGGAGCCTGGACGCCTACGGTCCTCAGGGTCACAAAGAGTCAGATACGACTGAAGCCACTTAACACAGCGCGCACACAGCCTTTAAAGCAACTACGAAAGACAAATGACATACAGCAGACCTGGGTTCCCCTTCTCAAGACTCCTCTTCAGTTTATATATTTCTCTCATTTTGGAGTTCAGTGCCCCTAAAACTGTAGGGAAATTGCCATATGTGATGTCCGCTGGAAAATGTTTCAAGAAACTTAGGTGGAAATGGTTTAAGTTCCGAGTCTAAATGAGCAGTTAACTGTTAGGCCATCTCTGTTTTTCCTTCCAAAATTTAATAGTCTCTTATAAGCCTAGAGCTCTCCGTTGCTTTGTTATTCTGTAAAAAAGAAAGGAGATACTTCCTAATGCATTGTTGCTGGCCTCATCCTGTTTTTCTTAAGGTGGTGGTTGTCTGTCAAAACAAGTTCTTTGCATTTTTTTTTAATACTGAGAATGAATTCTTGAAGTAGACCAACCAAATTTAAGTGTTTTGAGCATAATAGTAATAATTACAGGAGTTGCCCCCTCAGTTCCCTGGTGGCTCAGGTGGTAAAGAATCTGCCTGCAGAATAGGTGGGGTCTGGGAAGAGTTCCTTTTTAATCCAATATTCAGGCCATGCCAGGAGATATTCCAAGTTTATAGGCTATTAATGGGCTAAGTGTCTGCTTTATTTTTCTTGCCTTCCTTTTATCAGAAAACCAGTTTCTCAGCACTTTAATGCTTTCTTTCCTTCTTGATGGAGAAGTTGTCTTACACCTGAGGTTCCTCACTTTAGGTATGAAAAGAGAAATTAAGTTGCTTCAGTTGTGTCCAACTCCTTGCAACCCTGTGGACTGTAGCCCCCAGGCTCCTCTGTCCCTGGGATTCTCTAGGTGAGAATACTGGAGTGGGCTGCCATGCCCTCCTCCAGGGGATCTTCCCCACCCAGATATCAAAGCCCTGGGTCTTCTCTTGTGTCTCCTGCACTGGCAGGCAGGTTCTTTACTACTAGCACCACCTGGGAAGCCCCTTACCTCCCAGGTGAGTCTTAAATGTTCAGAAGTTTAAAAATGCATGCTTATATGAAACAGCAAAAATACAAGGAATTCTTAAAGGTTTAAATTCTGTTTACGTTGGTCTTGAACACAGAAGAATGGCGATTGTTGTCATGGAAAATTAATATGTCCTGGTAAATTTACCATGTGGATTTCTAGTGGTACTTATTTCCAAAGCAGTGATTGTATAAAATATTAAAGTGAAGCATTATTAACCTTGAAGTTCAAATTCATTGAGAATTTGTTTAGGTGTGACAAGATTGATGGCTATGTTTTCTTTCTCCATGTTAAGACTTCTTATTAGCTGTGAAAAGGGATGGGCATAAATGGCTTATTAATTTTGATTAACTATATCCGAAAGACACACACAACCATAGGGCAGGCTCCAGTCAGAAAATGCTGTAGCTTTCAATATTTTCCCCATTTCCTCTTTTATTTGCTCTTTCAGAAACTGTGAATTTACTATTCTACCTACCAGAATCTTTTCTTCCCTCTTTAGATTTTTCACTTTCTATTATTGATACTGATATTTTACTCAAAGAAATTACTCATTTAGGCTCTCTTCAAATCTAAAGGGATACTATTTTAATAAGAGATGAAAGGGAAATTTAATATAATATACCTGGAGTTGTCAGCATTTTAAGTGACAAATAGTAAAGTTTAATCTCGGAGGATTGTCAGAGACCCTAACACTAGCCCAGGAAGTGTGTGCCTTCTTAGAGAATTGGCAAAAAATTACCAAGACAAGGAACACTGGGTACCAACTCCAGATGTGAGACCCAAGAGCATCTCGCTCTGTTAATCAACAGTGTGTGTAATTTTGGGGGTCATGAAAGTAGTAGTAAAAGTGTTAGTCACTCAGTCGTGTCAGACTCTTGGCAACCCATGGACTGTAGCCCACCAGGCTTCTCTGTCCATGGGATTCTCCAGTCAGAATACTGGAGTGGGTTGCCATTCCCTTCTCCAAGGGATCGTCCCATCCCAGGGATCAAACTCCCATCTCCTGCATTGCAGGCAGATTCTTTACCATCTAAGCCACCAGGGAATGCAAATTACATTTTTTTGCTTCTTAAAGAATCTCCTGTGGAGACTTGGCATAGAAATCATACACCATCTGTTTTTTTCTCCCAAAATGAATAGATGGCTTAACTGCAAATGTCTTAGACACAGAGGATTATGGTCGTTTGGGTTTTTCCCTTCACCTAGAGTGAAGTCTATGGGGTCACACAGAGTCGGACACGACTGAAGTGCCTTAGCAGCAGTAGCAGCAGCAGAGTGAAGTCAGGTCGTCAAGGAGAATACTTGAGAACTTTCTTGGCAAATGGCCGGAAAAAGTAAAGAAAATGAAAAGTCCCAAAGGTCACACATTCTCTCCAACCTTGGACTGCCTCACATTTGCCAGACATCACTTCCTTGTCATTTTTATGAGAGGGGCAGGACCTGAAATTCAGTGCGCATTCTTGGTGACCCACTGGCAATTTACCCACCTTTTTTCATCTTCAGCTATCACCTTACTAAAAAAAACAGAAGGAAGAAAGCAATAAAATCTCTTAGAGAAAGCTGTTCTGACCTTTGATCTTCCTTTGATCTGGCTATGACTAGGTGGGTGTCTATTCCGCTCAGGCTGCCATGATAAAATACTGTAGACTGGGTAGCTTAAACAACAGAACTCTTTCTCACAGTTCTGGAGGCTAGCAGTCCAAGATCAAAGCTTTGGCAAGTTTGATTTCCCCTGAGGCCTCGCTTCTTAGTTTGCAGATGGCTGCCTTCTCACTGTATGTGAGTGAGAGAGAGAGATCTCTGGTGTCTCTTTCTCTTCCAGGCCTGTTCCCGTGGCGCTCCCTATGACCTCATTTTACCTTAATTCCCTCCTTACAGCTCCTTTCTCCACATAGAGTCACATTAAGCATGAGGGCTTTAACATATGAACTTGGGGGAAACACAGTCTAGTCCGTAACGGTTGACTACACTGTGCTTTGGGATAGATCCAGTGTACCCCATGCTCAGCATGCCTCATCCATCATTTCTTTAGTGCATGTGGGTTCTTACATCCTCAAAAAATCGAAGGAAGCCGTGAAAGAGTTCCCTCTTTCCTACCCTAAGTCATTGCAACCAGTTTTCTCATCAACAGACTTCCACTCTCTCTGTGAACTTCAAGTATAAAACTACTTGGGTGTATCAAAAGCCTACCCTTGACCTAGAAGGATTTGATGGAATTTTTAATATTTGGTTATTTGGCTGCATCCGGTCCTGGTTGTGGCACTCAGGATCCTTTTTTGTGGCTCGAGGGCTTCTCGCTAGCTGTGGCCTGCAGCTTTAGTTGCTTTGTGGCATGTGGGATCTTAGCCCCAGACCAGGAATAAGAATCTGTGACCCCTGAGATGACAAGCAGATTCTTAACCATTGAACCATCAAGGAAGTCCCTGATTTGATGGATTTTTAAATGTTGTTCCTTTTACTAATTTCTCCACGTGTGCCCAGTCGCTCAGTCGTGTCCTACTCTTTTGCAACCCCATGGACTATAGCTTGCAAGGCTCCTCTGTCCATAGGATTCTCCAGGCAAGAATACTGGAGTGGGTTTCCATTTCCTTCTCCAGGGGACCTTCCTGATCCAGGGGTCAAACTCGTGTCTTCTGCAGCTCCTGCATTGCAGGTGGATTCTTTACCACTGACCCACTGGGGAAGCCCCAGTATTCACTTACTGAGATCGTGTTACAGTGTCCTAGGACTGCCAAAACAAATGACCATAAACTGGATGGCCTAAAACAACAGAAATTTATTCTTTCACTGTTCCGGAAGCTAAAAGTCTGAAATGAAAGTGTCTACAGGAGCTTCTCTGGTGGCTCAAAGAATCCACCTGCCAATGCAGAAGACACAGGTTCCATCCCCGATCCAAGAGGATCCCACATGCCGCGGAGCAACCAAGCCCATGTGCCACAGCTACCAAGCCTGTGCTCCATATCCTGGGAGCTGCAAGTCCTGAGCCCACGTGCCACAGCTGCTGAAGCCTGGGTACCCTGAAGCCCATGGTCCACAACAAGAGAAGCCAGCACAACGAGAAGTCTGCACACTGCAACTGGAGAATAGCCCCCACTTGCCACAACTAGAGAAAAGCCCTTGCAGCAATGAAAACCCAGCAGAGTCAAGAAAATAATTAAACAATTTTTTTTAAGTGTCTCTGGGGCCATGTTCCCTCTGAAGGCCCTAGAGGAGTATCTGTTTTGCTCCTTTTCCCTGTTCTTACTGTTAGCAACCATCCCCAACAGTCCTTTGGCTTGTAGATACACCACTCCAGCCTCTGCCTGTCTTCACACAGCATCTCCCTTTTGTCCTGTGTCTTCTCCCTATGACCAAGAGCCCACCTGACTCCCATGGTGTCCTCTCGATGCCATATTGGATTGAGAGCCTTACTCCAATATGATCGGATCTTTACTTGATTACATCTGTGAAGATCCCGTTTCCAAAAACAGGTTATAGTCATAGGCACTGGATGTTACTTAAGTCAGTATTATTTCGGGGGCAGGACATAATTCAACCCATTCCAGGCAGTTGCTTTTGTTGGTTTGTTTGAGGTGCATACTGCAAGGCATGCAGGATCTTCGTTCCCTGACCAGGGATTGAACCCAGGGCCCCTTGCAGTAGAAGCATGGAGTCTTAAGGACTTGACCACCAGGGAAGTCTCAGGCAGTTTTATCTTTAATTTCCTGTGACTTCTACAATTCCAAAACATTGTCCAAGTTTCTTTCTAAAACATGATCAGATTTAAGTCAAAGGACTGCATGCATGTTTTTTGATGACCTCTCTTTTTTTATTTACGATCTCTTCATTAAAAAAAAATAATTTCTATATTTAATTGGTTCAAATTATGAAAGACTTTTTAAAATGCTTTGCATTTGCTTGAGGCTGATTAATGAGTAAATTTGTAAACTATGACTGTTTTAATTAGCCAGGGTTAATTAATGTTTACCACACTTAGAAGATGAAAAGACATGTATAAATGCACTGTAATGTGAGTCATTTTTTAATTTGTTGTTGAACTTAAAGTTTATTCAAATAAAGACTGCTTATATCACAAACGCACACACAATAAGCTGTTGGAGACCTGTGGTAATTACTGTAGAGGGCTTTAAATTTTGAGGTTAATTTTATTTTATTGAAGATGATCATGTTTTAAAACTGTATACTCAGAGAAAGCTAGTTTATATGCTTAGTTTGATTGTGTAAAAGGGAGAGAGAATAGAAATCTGAGACCAAACTGGGAACTCTTTATACGGTATATCGTAGTTTAAGATCAGGTCTGTTTTTTGTTTTTATTTCTAAGTGTTTTATTGCAGATCAGGGTGGAGGAAAGACAAAGGTTACCTGTGCTGAGATGAAACTATCACATTTAAGCTGCTTTTTTGAAGAAAAAAACATTGCTAGAATTCTATGTAAATTTTCAGCAGGAAAAGCGTCAGGGACTTGGATGAGATCTAATGCCAAGATTGGGAAGTGTGGAGATTAGAAACATTTTGGAAGGAAAGACTAGGGCAAGATCTTCCCTAGGAGGCAACAGCCAGCATTATCATGGAAGCAGTTGTCTCACACAGAGGATGGTGAGGATATGGTTATCTGGGGTAATTTTCCAACATGTTCAATGGAACACAGCTCTGGTTTACAGGTGATAAAGGAGAGCTGGCCTCAAGGATTACACGCCCATTTTACCTTTCATCATTGTCCAAAGGGAGAGCATATTCAAAGATAAATTAGCAAAACGGTTAGAGCTCAACTTTATTTTTATCTCCTACACAATTTTCTCATTCATTCTTTGCATAAGGTTGCTTTTTTTTTTTTTAATTATCTCATAGGTGCTCATACTGAAATGATTTGACTTAAGAGCGGGGTGAGGGGAAAGACCTACAACTCTTTATTTGGATGCAAAAGACTTTGCTCCTTAGCTCTTAACAGTAACCACCATCTGATGTTATTTTTAACCGTGGCAAAGTTCTCTAAAGAATTTTCACTGTGTGACGACACTTCACTACAGATGAGACTGTTCATTATCTAGCAGAATTCAATACATGATAAATCCCTTTGGAGGAATCTGATGTGACCTTTTTTCCCAAAATTCCTGGGGAAATGAGGACCCTCCCATTTTCTTTCCCATGCTTGCCTGTGGGCTGTTGCAGCATTTACATGCTTTCTCCAGACCACAGTTCCAGGGGTTCCCACCCTCTGCACCGTGATATGGAATATCACAGACTCCACGCACCTAAATAGAACCTGTCTTTCTGCCTCCAGTCTGTGCTCTTTTGATGGACACAACTCAAGTCAAGAATGCAAATATTAACCAGCCGCCTGACAGCACCTCTTTCCTTTCCCAGTCACAATCTCCCTCCACACCTCCCCCCTCCTGCAAAGTAACACTTCTTGTTTTTGTATCACGTCCATTAGTGTCTTTCTGGTTTTATCACTTGTGTACATTCTTGCCCACTGTCTTCCCCGTTCTTGAATGTTGACATGTCTCTTTAGGATTTTATAATCCCCAGGTTTCCCCTCTGTCCTTTTCTTTATAATTTACCTAAAAACCAACTGCAGGCCAGTCAATGCATGGAATCCCCTTAGTCTGTATTTTGCTAATGGCATATTCTTTTTGCAAGCTAGCATGTTCCTTTGCTCTGTGTATATCCCACAAACTCCAAGTCCTTGGCTCCTGTCTAAGCTGCTTCTCTTTTCATCTCCCTTGTGTTCCAGGAACCAGAAGAGTCCCCACAGGCAGAGGCATCCCATCCTCTGTACCTTGGTCCATGGACTTGTGTCCACTAGAACTGTAGTCGTACTTCCTTAACAAACCTGTAATATCACCATCCCAGCCCCAAAGTCCCAGTTTGTTTCTTTCTTGCTCTATCCACACCCCTTACCATCGCATTTGTATAGGAATTACTTTTCTGCCCATCTTTTCTCTGCTGCCTTGAGCTTTGAGTAATAAGAAACTGCCTTAGTTGTTTCCTACGCTGGCCTGGAAGATGGCAGGATTGCTGAACAGCTGAATGCATGACTAAATAAATTAATGAGCTCATTAATTAATAATAAAATGATTTTAATTTTCTTGGCTCCAGATTAATTTTTGCAAAGTGAGTCCTTTCAGCCAGTCTTCATCTGCTCTATTAATCCCTGAAGACAGTCACTTTCCACCCATCTCCAAGCTTCAGATGCCAAGCACTTTCCATCACCAGGCTTGGTTCCCCTGCATTGTAAGAGGATCCCAAAGTCCTCTAATGCAGGAGATAAAGGACCATTGCTGTCCTAAAAATGTTCCCTGCAGAACGAGTTTTCTGTTAAAACACAAATAGGCCAGTGTGCAGAAGAGCATAGAGGCCCTGTGTGGTTTTTTTTAATCTGTATAAATAAACCTTTCAAAATAGCTACTATGTCTACAAACATGATACTTTGTCTGCAGGAACAGGAGCATCCTCCACTGTGATTTGTGCTGGTCTTATCCACACTTGCCTGTGCTCCTTATCCTAATCAGCATAAATCATAGGCTCTTTGGAAGTGAAGTCACCTATGGAGGAATGTTGAAAATGTTACTTTCTACCAGGAGCTAGCCAGCCTTGATCCTTGACATCCTTCAGAATACAGGCATACCTAAGGGATATTGTGGGCTCAGTTCCAAACCACCAGAATAAAGTGAATATTTCCATCAAGTGAGTCATGTGAATTTTGGGGTTTTTGGAGTACATATCAAAAGTTACATTATGCTTGTATAGTCTATTGTATGCAATAGCACTATGTCTAAAAATGCAACATACTTACTCTGCCTAGAAAATGCCTTCTTGCTTAAAATGGTAACCATCATCTGAGCCTTATCAAGTTGTAATCTTTTTGCAATGCTATTGGCAAAGATCACAGATCACCATCCAAATATAATACTTGGATTATATCCAAGAATTTTTCAAAAACTTTGAAATATTGTGACAATTGCTGAAATGTTATCCAGAGACAAAAAGTGACCAAATACTGTTGGGAAAATGGAACTGAAAGACTTGCTTGACACAGGGTTGCCACAAACCTTCAATCTGCTTTTTTTTTTAAAGCAGTATCTGTGAAGTGCAATAACCAAGGTATGCCTATTTAGAGTTCAGTCGATTAAGCATCTATCAGATATGAATCAATTAGCATGCACTGTCTTTACTGCATAGCAGAGAATGACTGCTAGCTGTTGAGAAGGGCACTGCTGCCCTTTCCTTTGGATTCCTTTCATCCCCCTAGGATGTCTCTTACCCAGGTGAGCAAGATTCCTCTCACAAGTTTGGGAGAGGGTACAGATCAGACAGGGCTTCCCTAGTGGCATAGACGGTAAAGAATCTGCCTTCAGTGAGGAAGACCCAGGTTCAATCCCCGGGTGGGGAAGATCCCCTGGAGAGGGAAATGGCAACCCATTCCAGTATTCTTGCCTGGAGAATCCCATGGACAGAGGAGCCTGGTGGGCTACAGTCCATGGGGTCACAAAAAGCTAGACATGACTGAAGCCACTTAGCATGCAGGCATGCAGATCAGATAGAACCACAGGTACGGTGCGCAAGTTGGATAGGACAGTGGTAGAGGCTTCATTCAGACCCCTTCCTTTGTCACGTGCAGCTGGGGGCACAAGGTGGAGCTAAAATCCAGTCTACACACAGTCTTGTGCCCCTGTGACTCAGTCCCCAAAGAAAGCATCCCGTGGGCTGGTAAGGGCCTGGCCTTTCTCAGGAGTAAAGGTGATATTTTCATCTCCAGCTGCTCGCTCTTAGTTGGTTCAGAACCCAGACCTGAGGTGGAGAAAATGGGACGTGATGGGTGGGTGCCCTGAACACCCCAGCATCCGCAGTGAAAGCTTCAGGGAAATATGTGCTCAGACTGTATACAGCTGCCAGAATGACTGTGCTTTTATAAAAAAATGTATTCTCGGGCAGTTAAACTGTCACTTGAGTACTTTGTAAAAATAATCTTCCTCCTCCTTTCTTGTGCTCGCTAAAAGCTAAGCAATTTTTTTTTAAGGAAATGTGATACTGATCCAGATAGAGCAAACCTCAGGTTTTATTTCATGTTTCCAATTGACTGTATAGCTGAGGACTTCGGAGTAAAAACAAACAATAAAGTGGACCCACTGCAGAACAACCTTCCAGAGCACTGAGAAATACATACTGTGGAATGGAACTGGAGAGAAATTGATTTCTTGTAATTTCATCTCTTTATGTCTTCAAATCTGATAACTCCAGTTCTAGGTGCCTTCTTCCCTATTCCTGAAAAATTCAGTCTCCTTGACCACAGTCATAAAAATTAAATAATGAAGTGATGATGGGATGAGATGAAATAGCTGATTCCCTAAAGAGTAAAAAACTATTTTTAAAATTGCTCTTGGTGGGATGGCAAGTGAATTATTGTTTCTTTTATTTTCTCTATCTCTTGCACTGAATTTGACTCTAATTACTACCAAACTACATTTTTATGTAAAGAGGAATCACAGTGAAGTTCTACCTTATGCTGGAGGAGGTTTGAAGAGAAAAATTCTATATAATTGTGGGGACTTCCCTGGCAATCCAGTGTTTAAGACTCCACACTCCTCATTTAGGGGCCCAGGTTCGATCCCTGGTCAGGGAATTAGATCTCATGTGCTGCAACTAAAGACCCAGTGCAGCCAAATAAATAAATAAAATTTTGAAAGAAAGAAATTCCATATAATCATCATTACTTTGAAACTCCTTGAGCTTAGCCATAAAAGCATACATCTCTCAACTAGCCCAAGACAGCCAGTTTTTCCCCTAGAATGTGAGGAGATAGCTATTTGCTGTGTTGAAGACCACAAGAAATAAATTTTGTGTAAGGGATGCAGGCATAAAAATCACATATATTTTTATCTTAGTTTGTAGAAGACATATAGTCTATATCTGCTTACGTTAATGTACCTACATGTATTTTCACTGTATATATATATATATATGAGGTGAGGTGAAGTCGCTTCAGTCGTGTCCAACTCTTTGCGACCCCGTGGACTGTAACCTACTAGGCTTCTCCGTCCATGGGATTCTCCAGGCGAGAATATGGGAGTGGATTGCCATTTCCTTCTCCAGGGGAACTTCCCAACCCAGGGATCGAACCCGGGTCTCCCGCATTGAAGGCAGACGCTTTAACCTCTGAGCCACCAGGGAAGCCAACT
>SJYW01040117.1:1112714-1125066 GCA_006410735.1 Raphicerus campestris
AGCCAGCATTATCATGGAAGCAGTTGTCTCACACAGAGGATGGTGAGGATATGGTTATCTGGGGTAATTTTCCAACATGTTCAATGGAACACAGCTCTGGTTTACAGGTGATAAAGGAGAGCTGGCCTCAAGGATTACACGCCCATTTTACCTTTCATCATTGTCCAAAGGGAGAGCATATTCAAAGATAAATTAGCAAAACGGTTAGAGCTCAACTTTATTTTTATCTCCTACACAATTTTCTCATTCATTCTTTGCATAAGGTTGCTTTTTTTTTTTTTAATTATCTCATAGGTGCTCATACTGAAATGATTTGACTTAAGAGCGGGGTGAGGGGAAAGACCTACAACTCTTTATTTGGATGCAAAAGACTTTGCTCCTTAGCTCTTAACAGTAACCACCATCTGATGTTATTTTTAACCGTGGCAAAGTTCTCTAAAGAATTTTCACTGTGTGACGACACTTCACTACAGATGAGACTGTTCATTATCTAGCAGAATTCAATACATGATAAATCCCTTTGGAGGAATCTGATGTGACCTTTTTTCCCAAAATTCCTGGGGAAATGAGGACCCTCCCATTTTCTTTCCCATGCTTGCCTGTGGGCTGTTGCAGCATTTACATGCTTTCTCCAGACCACAGTTCCAGGGGCTCCCACCCTCTGCACCGTGATATGGAATATCACAGACTCCACGCACCTAAATAGAACCTGTCTTTCTGCCTCCAGTCTGTGCTCTTTTGATGGACACAACTCAAGTCAAGAATGCAAATATTAACCAGCCGCCTGACAGCACCTCTTTCCTTTCCCAGTCACAATCTCCCTCCACACCTCCCCCCTCCTGCAAAGTAACACTTCTTGTTTTTGTATCACGTCCATTAGTGTCTTTCTGGTTTTATCACTTGTGTACATTCTTGCCCACTGTCTTCCCCGTTCTTGAATGTTGACATGTCTCTTTAGGATTTTATAATCCCCAGGTTTCCCCTCTGTCCTTTTCTTTATAATTTACCTAAAAACCAACTGCAGGCCAGTCAATGCATGGAATCCCCTTAGTCTGTATTTTGCTAATGGCATATTCTTCTTGCAAGCTAGCATGTTCCTTTGCTCTGTGTATATCCCACAAACTCCAAGTCCTTGGCTCCTGTCTAAGCTGCTTCTCTTTTCATCTCCCTTGTGTTCCAGGAACCAGAAGAGTCCCCACAGGCAGAGGCATCCCATCCTCTGTACCTTGGTCCATGGACTTGTGTCCACTAGAACTGTAGTCGTACTTCCTTAACAAACCTGTAATATCACCATCCCAGCCCCAAAGTCCCAGTTTGTTTCTTTCTTGCTCTATCCACACCCCTTACCATCGCATTTGTATAGGAATTACTTTTCTGCCCATCTTTTCTCTGCTGCCTTGAGCTTTGAGTAATAAGAAACTGCCTTAGTTGTTTCCTACGCTGGCCTGGAAGATGGCAGGATTGCTGAACAGCTGAATGCATGACTAAATAAATTAATGAGCTCATTAATTAATAATAAAATGATTTTAATTTTCTTGGCTCCAGATTAATTTTTGCAAAGTGAGTCCTTTCAGCCAGTCTTCATCTGCTCTATTAATCCCTGAAGACAGTCACTTTCCACCCATCTCCAAGCTTCAGATGCCAAGCACTTTCCATCACCAGGCTTGGTTCCCCTGCATTGTAAGAGGATCCCAAAGTCCTCTAATGCAGGAGATAAAGGACCATTGCTGTCCTAAAAATGTTCCCTGCAGAACGAGTTTTCTGTTAAAACACAAATAGGCCAGTGTGCAGAAGAGCATAGAGGCCCTGTGTGGTTTTTTTTAATCTGTATAAATAAACCTTTCAAAATAGCTACTATGTCTACAAACATGATACTTTGTCTGCAGGAACAGGAGCATCCTCCACTGTGATTTGTGCTGGTCTTATCCACACTTGCCTGTGCTCCTTATCCTAATCAGCATAAATCATAGGCTCTTTGGAAGTGAAGTCACCTATGGAGGAATGTTGAAAATGTTACTTTCTACCAGGAGCTAGCCAGCCTTGATCCTTGACATCCTTCAGAATACAGGCATACCTAAGGGATATTGTGGGCTCAGTTCCAAACCACCAGAATAAAGTGAATATTTCCATCAATTGAGTCATGTGAATTTTGGGGTTTTTGGAGTACATATCAAAAGTTACGTTATGCTTGGTATATAGTCTATTGTATGCAATAGCACTATGTCTAAAAATGCAACATACTCTGCCTAGAAAATACCTTCTTGCTTAAAATGGTAACCATCATCTGAGCCTTATCAAGTTGTAATCTTTTTGCAATGCTATTGGCAAAGATCACAGATCACCATCCAAATATAATACTTGGATTATATCCAAGAATTTTTCAAAAACTTTGAAATATTGTGACAATTGCTGAAATGTTATCCAGAGACAAAAAGTGACCAAATACTGTTGGGAAAATGGAACTGAAAGACTTGCTTGACACAGGGTTGCCACAAACCTTCAATCTGCTTTTTTTTTTAAAGCAGTATCTGTGAAGTGCAATAACCAAGGTATGCCTATTTAGAGTTCAGTCGATTAAGCATCTATCAGATATGAATCAATTAGCATGCACTGTCTTTACTGCATAGCAGAGAATGACTGCTAGCTGTTGAGAAGGGCACTGCTGCCCTTTCCTTTGGATTCCTTTCATCCCCCTAGGATGTCTCTTACCCAGGTGAGCAAGATTCCTCTCACAAGTTTGGGAGAGGGTACAGATCAGACAGGGCTTCCCTAGTGGCATAGACGGTAAAGAATCTGCCTTCAGTGAGGAAGACCCAGGTTCAATCCCCGGGTGGGGAAGATCCCCTGGAGAGGGAAATGGCAACCCATTCCAGTATTCTTGCCTGGAGAATCCCATGGACAGAGGAGCCTGGTGGGCTACAGTCCATGGGGTCACAAAAAGCTAGACATGACTGAAGCCACTTAGCATGCAGGCATGCAGATCAGATAGAACCACAGGTACGGTGCGCAAGTTGGATAGGACAGTGGTAGAGGCTTCATTCAGACCCCTTCCTTTGTCACGTGCAGCTGGGGGCACAAGGTGGAGCTAAAATCCAGTCTACACACAGTCTTGTGCCCCTGTGACTCAGTCCCCAAAGAAAGCATCCCGTGGGCTGGTAAGGGCCTGGCCTTTCTCAGGAGTAAAGGTGATATTTTCATCTCCAGCTGCTCGCTCTTAGTTGGTTCAGAACCCAGACCTGAGGTGGAGAAAATGGGACGTGATGGGTGGGTGCCCTGAACACCCCAGCATCCGCAGTGAAAGCTTCAGGGAAATATGTGCTCAGACTGTATACAGCTGCCAGAATGACTGTGCTTTTATAAAAAAATGTATTCTCGGGCAGTTAAACTGTCACTTGAGTACTTTGTAAAAATAATCTTCCTCCTCCTTTCTTGTGCTCGCTAAAAGCTAAGCAATTTTTTTTTAAGGAAATGTGATACTGATCCAGATAGAGCAAACCTCAGGTTTTATTTCATGTTTCCAATTGACTGTATAGCTGAGGACTTCGGAGTAAAAACAAACAATAAAGTGGACCCACTGCAGAACAACCTTCCAGAGAACTGAGAAATACACACTGTGGGATGGAACTGGAGAGAAATTGATTTCTTGTAATTTCATCTCTTTATGTCTTCAAATCTGATAACTCCAGTTCTAGGTGCCTTCTTCCCTATTCCTGAAAAATTCAGTCTCCTTGACCACAGTCATAAAAATTAAATAATGAAGTGATGATGGGATGAGATGAAATAGCTGATTCCCTAAAGAGTAAAAAACTATTTTTAAAATTGCTCTTGGTGGGATGGCAAGTGAATTATTGTTTCTTTTATTTTCTCTATCTCTTGCACTGAATTTGACTCTAATTACTACCAAACTACATTTTTATGTAAAGAGGAATCACAGTGAAGTTCTACCTTATGCTGGAGGAGGTTTGAAGAGAAAAATTCTATATAATTGTGGGGACTTCCCTGGCAATCCAGTGTTTAAGACTCCACACTCCTCATTTAGGGGCCCAGGTTCGATCCCTGGTCAGGGAATTAGATCTCATGTGCTGCAACTAAAGACCCAGTGCAGCCAAATAAATAAATAAAATTTTGAAAGAAAGAAATTCCATATAATCATCATTACTTTGAAACTCCTTGAGCTTAGCCATAAAAGCATACATCTCTCAACTAGCCCAAGACAGCCAGTTTTTCCCCTAGAATGTGAGGAGATAGCTATTTGCTGTGTTGAAGACCACAAGAAATAATTAAATTTTGTGTAAGGGATGCAGGCATAAAAATCACATATATTTTTATCTTAGTTTGTAGAAGACATATAGTCTATATCTGCTTACGTTAATGTACCTACATGTATTTTCACTGTATATATATATATATATGAGGTGAGGTGAAGTCGCTTCAGTCGTGTCCAACTCTTTGCGACCCCGTGGACTGTAACCTACTAGGCTTCTCCGTCCATGGGATTCTCCAGGCGAGAATATGGGAGTGGATTGCCATTTCCTTCTCCAGGGGAACTTCCCAACCCAGGGATCGAACCCGGGTCTCCCGCATTGAAGGCAGATGCTTTAACCTCTGAGCCACCAGGGAAACCCATATGTATATATATATACTTTTTTTAAGAATTTACTTTTGGCTGCATTGGGTCTCATTGCTATGCACGAACTTCCCCTAGTTGTGCTGAGAGGGGGCTACTCTTTGGTTGCAGTGTACGGGCGTCTCATTGTGGTGACCTTGCTTGTTGCAGAGCACGGGCTTTGGGGCGCTTGGGTTTCAGTAGTCATGGCACACAGGCCCAGTTGCCCCTCGGCATGTGAGATCTTCGGGACCAGGGATCAAAACAGTGTCCCCAGCATTGCAAGGCAGATCGCTAACCACTGGACCATCAATATATATTCCTTCACTATATATATTAACCAGAAGAAAGCATCCATATATATATACAGGCTAAAGCTGGCACTAGAGTTCTAGTGCCATAGTACTGAAGGTTTATATATTTATTTATTTATTTGGTTGTGGCACTTGGGATCTTCAGCCTTCATTGTAGCATGCCAGATCTTTAGTTGTGGGATGTGAACGTTTAGTTGCAGCATGTGGGATCTAGTTCCCTGGCCAGGGATCAAACCCAGGCCTCCTGCATTTTAAGTCTTAGCCACTGGACCACCAGGGAAGTCCCTGAACTTTTTATAATAATGTACTTCCAGACTTAAAGAATAGTTCCGAAAACATTGCATAAAATTTCTTTTTTAAAAACTAACTTGCAAAAAAGATGGGAAAGGAGAGCTTCCCTAGTGGCTCCGTGGTAAAGAATCTGCCTATCAGTGCAGGAGATGCAGGTTCAGTCCCTAGTCCAGGAAGATCCCACATGCTGTACAGCAGCAAAATCTGTGCACCACAGCTAATGACTCTGTGCTCTAGAGTCTGTGCTCTGCAACAAGAGAAGCCACCACAATAAGTCCATACAACAAGGAAGACCCTGCACAGCCAAAAATAAATTTAAAAATTCTTAAAGCTGGGAAAAAATTAAAAGCTAGTAATTTTGTACCTTAAAAAAAAGTAAGTAATTAACTTGCAGACATCTTGGCCCTTTACACCTAAATATTTCACCATGGGTTATTTCCTCAAAGCAAGGACATTTCTTTATATATGCAAGTCACAGCCTCAACACAGCATACTACGAGATTCTTCCTGTGATAGGTAAACTTGGTTTTTAGGCCACATTTTTGAATATTTTTCCCCGAAGGATTGCTTAGGCTCCCAACTACCCAGCCAGGTGGGACCAAGACTCCTAATGTAGTTGGAAATACAATCAGGACGTTGGCACAAGTTTTACAAGTAAACATGAAAAGGAACTCTTCACTCTGTGTTTAGAAACCAGGGAACCTGATTGACATCAGAAATCTCTTGATTTCTGATGGCCGTGGGTAAATTCTAAGTTCTTTGATCTGTGTTGTTTGAAAGTCAAAAGGAAATTTCTCTTGACCGGGGACTTCTGTATCTTCCATCTTAAGCGAAACAAATGATACTTTAGGAAAACACCACTTGCAATAAGGAATGTTCTCACATATGATGTGCAGCTATGTCTGTATCTCCCTGGGGATACTTTGTTGCCATAAGTGGACAAAACAATGCTCCATGTAAAATCCGTGTCCAAGAAACCACTAAAGAAAAATAAACCCCCATTCAGACAGTGGAGTCTGAATTTTGAGACCGTGAGAGATTTTTTGGGATTGATAGCGTAACTAAAAATAAGAGGACTGACCCAGTTTGCTGGGAGGTCAAAATGAAAACTAGATTTGTGGAACAGTATCACTTTGTGATAATATACCTCATTTTTTCCTCTTGTTAGAACATATGGCAGCATTGACTGTTTAAATAGCTCAAGATCTAAAGCAGTCTAAATTATCTTAAATCTGACTCAAAATCAGTGAAACCTGATGATTGTTCATGTAGCACTCATATTTATGCCGGTCTACCAGAGAAGAGGAAATCTAAAGTGGGAGGTGGATGAGAGGAGAAACTGCTATTGAGGGTAGACCATCAGAGCAGGAGTGACAGGTAAGGTCTCACTTAGAGAAGGGAGCAGGCCTCCCCGGTGGCTCAGTGGTAAAGAATCTGCCTGCAATGCAGGAGAGGAGGGTTCGATCCCTGGATGGGGAAGCTCCCCTGGAGGAGGGCACGGCAACCCACTCCAGTATTCTTGCCTGGAAAGTCCCCATGGACAGAGGAGCCTGGCGGGCTACAGTCCATGGGGTCATGAAGAGTCGGACACAACTGAGCAATTAAACACAGGGGGGACTAAGATCCCTGCAGCAACAAAGCCCCTGAGACGCAACTAGAGACCCAGCGCAGCCAAAAAGGCAAATATAAATAATGTTTTTAAAAGATAACAAAAAAAGATGTTATAGCCTGACACAGTTGCACACGAGCCACACGGTGATCTTAACCTCCCAGCCTTGCCCAGCAATCACCTGAACACCACAAAGGTTCTCCCCCAGAACAGTATTTTAGACAAATTCTGCTCCAAGGNCAAAAGAAGATGTTATAGCCTGACACAGTTGCACACGAGCCACACGGTGATCTTAACCTCCCAGCCTTGCCCAGCAATCACCTGAACACCACAAAGGTTCTCCCCCAGATCAGCATCTTAGACAAATTCTGCTCCATTGAACTACAGGGCAGTCCATGCTTAGAGGTAATTTCGGTCTTAGGGGAGAGCGCAGAAAGGAAGGATGTCCTTTGGTTTTTAAGTACATTCTTTTTCTCAGCATCTGAATAACAATAACCTGTTTCCTGAACACTTTCCTGCTCTGGCTCCTATGTAATTTCCTGCCTGACAAACAGTCTGGCAAAAAAAAAAAAAAAAGGCGGGGGGAGAAATTCATAACTAGTCTTTCCTGCAGTTTTCGGTTCAGAAAAACTTTATCATGATGGTCGCTTGAAGGCAGTAGGGTGGGTTGGGTTTATGAACATGCCTGGGAGGTGTGTTGGCAGCCAGGTTTCTTCTGCGACATGGTTTCTGGGCTGTACTCACCTTTGACACCTTGCTTTGTTTTGAGGCCTGTCTTCTGTGACGGGGATGCTGAGGCCATTGTGCAGTGATGCCTTTGTATGGATAGACCTCATAGCAGTGGTCAGACTATAATGTGCTGAAGACTGGCCTGGGAATAGATGTACCGTGCTAAGTGAAATAAGTCAGATAAAGATAAACTATATGATGTCACTTATGTACGGAATTTAGAAAATGCAACAAACTAGTGAATATAACCAAAAAAAAAAGCAGACTTCAAAATAAGTGGTTACCATGGGAAGAGGGAAGAAGGAAGGGGCAACATAGGAGTAGGGGAGTAAAAGGTACATACTATTAGGTATAAAATAAGCTACAAGAATACACTATACATCACAGGGAATATAGCCGATATTTTATAGTAGCTGTAAATGGAGTATAACCTTTAAAAATCGGGAATCACTATATTGTACATTATATGCTAAAGCTGAAACTCCAATACTTTGGCCACCTCATGTGAAGAGTTGACTCACTGGAAAAGACTCTGGTGCTGGGAGGGACTAGGGGCAGGAGGAGAAGGGGATGACAGAGGATGAGATGGCTGGATGGCATCACCGACTCGATGCACATGAGTTTGGGTAAACTCNGGTCAGGATTTTTTCCATGATGGTTCACTCATGTGGCAGTTGGCAGGAGACCTCAGTGCCTGCCCATGTGAATCTTTTTTAATAGGACTGCTTGAGTATCCTCACAACATGGCAGCCAACTTCCCTCAGACCAAGTGATCTGAGATAGATTACAAAGGAAGCTGTCCTTTGCAATCCAGTGTCAAGTCATACAGGACCACTTTTGCTACATTCTGTTCATTAGAAGCAAGTCTCTATATAATCAGGTCTACACACAAGGGAATTAAGCCCCACCTCTTGATGGTAAGAGTATCTATAATTAGTGGCTATATTTTTAAACTACCACACTTCTCTACCCAAGTGTAAGTCCCTAAGACCCAGGTCAATCACAGGCTAGGAGAACTTGAGGGCAAGATCATAGAACCGCTCTCACTGATCTTTGTGGATTAGCAAGACCTGGGAAGACAGGAATAAGAAAAACTTAGTTCTGATGAGAAGAGAGCATCACAGGCTGTGCTGGATGGAGGCTGACATCGATCTAGGGTCCATTTTTGAATAGGTTGTTAAATGGAAGCTCTTTGAGCAATTGGTCAAGGAATCAGTGATATGTCACAACCAGCATGAGCTCCCTGGATCCTGTCAAATTATCCCCTTTTCTCTTTTGTATAGAGTGTGCTGTTAGACTGGCCCGTCATATGCTGTGGACATGGCTTTTCATTTTTAACGAGATATGTGACAGGGTTCACAGCACCTTGTAGACAAGATTGTGAGAGCGATAGACCAAAAGCAAGAAATTAGATCCCATGGGAGCTGAAGGAACTTGGAGCCCAAGTAAGAGAAAAATCAGCAGGAACGTGATGTCTCTTCTTGAGTTTCTGATCTGTTCAAGGCTATTGTGCAGAAGGGAGGTTCAGGCTTGTTCTGTGTTGAACAAAGAGTGGAAGTTACAAGGAAACTGATTTTGGCTTAGTGTAAGAAACACCATTCTAGTAGACAAAGCTGTCTGAAAATGCAGGCAAACTGATCTATTCCTCTCTTTTCAAGTAGAGCTGAGAGTTTACCCCTGGTTAGGAAGAGCAGAAAACAGGTGATTTTAGAAGCCATCCTCATCCTAAAATTCAGACTTTGGATATTTAAATGCTACAACATGTAAATCATATTTATACTGCACTCTTGCACTTTGGGTTTTAAAAATTAGTTTGCGTTTTGTTTTTAAACTTCAAATTATCATCAGAAAAATTAATTTCATGATAACAATTAGTGTAAGGATCGTATAGTAATTTATAAAGAAGCATTGGTACATTAGAAGTTCTCTTAGTCCCACAGAAACATTTTTCAAAAATTACATACTGCAGTTCTTTATTTAGCAGATGAACCAGTTATATTTTGTATTAATATCTGCAACTAAATTACTTAACTAAATAAATGATACAGTTTTTACAGAGCTGCGCTGCATAGACACATGAGCATAATTTATTTGTAATAGGAACAAAGTCCCAAAGTAGCAGTTTTATTCTACCAAGTAATTAATGCTCATTTTTAAAGCCTTTTATTACTTTTCCTGAAGGAAAAAGACACATTATAGGCTAAACTATAAGCCCCTAAACCAAGCCAGCATATTCTAGGAACAAATCCCTGCCACCCTCCCAGCTAGCATTTAACTTCTATTTTTCCCCATTAAGAAAAAAATTATAGCATGTGCTTAAAGGCAATGGAAGCCTTAAGTTCAAATTTCTTTCATCTTTAATTTATTTTTGTTTAAAAACAGGTAGTGGTTAAGGATTTAAATATAGGGTGTCATTTTTCTTGAAGAAAGTCGTTAATCTATTTTTGTCTAACTTTAGGCTTAGGGGAAGTTTCTGGTAGGCTTTGTGTTGTAATGATATTGTTTATAGATAAAACAAATGGACTGGCCTATGTGTTTTGATTGTGGTACAATGCTTATGGTGTCATCAGGTTCGGGATTAACAAACATCAAGACGGAAGAGATCTCTGAAGTGAAGATGGATGCCGAATTCCGACATGACTCAGGATATGAAGTTCATCATCAAAAATTGGTAGGTGGAAAAAGAAATGATACAGATGAACCTACAAAGCAGAAACACTCACAGGCATAGAGAATGAGCGTGTGGGATGACGTGCATACGGCTGTCTTTAGGATGGATAACCAGCACGGTCCTACTGCAGAGCCCAGGAAACTGCTCTGCGCTGTGTGGCAGCCTGGGTGGGAGGGGAGTTTGGGGGAGAATGGATCCATGTATGTGTGTGGCTGAGTCCCTTCGCTGTTTACCTGAAATTATCACAACATTGTTAATTGGCTATATCCCAATTTAAAAAATAAATAGATAAAAAGTGGTACGTGACATAATCTACCTCTTCCGGCCACTCTATCTTGCCAGATGACTTGCATTCCTCCTGGGCCAGAAATCCAGTTAAGGAAAAGATTAAAACAAAAATAACATCCTTGCCTATAGGCTCATCATGAAAATAGGAAGAAAAGAAAAAGAGGCCCTTTAAGATGGTAGTTCTTAGTGTATGAAATGGTTCTATAGCACCACCGACTCAATGGACATGAATTTGAGCAAATGCCAGGAGATGGTGGAGAACAGAGGAGCCTGGCGCGCTGCAGTCAACGGGTCACAGAGAGTTGGACGCGACTTAGTGATTGGCCAGCAACAAAAATAGGTCTAGAAAGCAGTTAAACTCACAAAGGACTTAAAATGGAATTAATTTCTAGTCTAGTAGCCATTTTAATTTACTTCCTGTCTGTTTTCTAGGACAGCAGGCTTTTGGTATGTTTGTGTGAAGGATCAAAATCTCATATAAACAGGTGCAAATACTACTTAGGTTCACAAAACAGCATTCCTGGCCGTTTGCTTAATTTCATGTTTGGAACTCTCTCCCTGGGTTTCTTCACCTCTCCCTTGCCCATCCTTCAGTCCCCTCCCCACCGTTTAAATGCTTCCTGAGGGGCAGGACATTTGGAACTTCTGGAGGTGGGTAGCAGGGGTGGATGCACGCTGTCCCCAGCAGTGCTGTTCAACAGAAGATGGGCAGAAAAGACAGTGGCTTCCTTTTCAGATATACTCACCCTTTCCCCCCTCCAAATGTTAGAATTGGAGTAAATAAAACATCATTTCCTGTAAGGTAGTTACATAAAGCCCTTTACCAAAAGCCTCGGGTAAATCAGTCCTTCATGATGTTAGGGTTCCTCTCATCTTAAGAGTAAGTCCAGTGAGTAGCTTAAATTAATAATGGAAACAATTTGTCTGCACATTCAGTAGTGAATAGAGGTGGTAGTAAAATTCTGAAAGCAGTAATAATCCTTGAGAAGGACACTCTTAGGCACTTTATTTTTGTTTCTGTGTGTATAACTGTATGTGTCTTTTTCCCTTTCAAAGGAAACTGTCTTTCCAATATTTGTGAATAAAATTTATAAATCTAAGTATTAAACTCCGACAGAAGCACCTGTAAAGTATGATGCATGCCTCTTTTCACTGTGAACGACTGAGGCAAATCCAAAACTGACTTGCAGCTCAGATTTGCATCTTAACTCCCATAATCTTTTCAGTAAAAGCACACTGAACTCTTTGAAGCATGGTTTTCCTTGGCAGGTTAATCCAGTGTCAGTTATTATAGAATCCGGGTCACTCTTGATCTGGGTGATGCTGAAGAGGTTAATAAAAAAAACCCTGGGAATTCTGCTGAAGAGTTGGATGCTGGTGGGGCAGATAGCTGAAGATTAATGTGTGGCTTTGCGTTTTCTGGTGCCTGTGTCATGAAAACCCATCTCCGCAATTACACGAACTCCTGTAATGCGACAGTGACTAATGCTGGCAGCAGCAATTATGAGAATCAGCTCCCTCTACTGAACTAGTTGATAAGATAATGTACTATAATTAATGCAATGAATATTACAAAATTACAATATTTTCTTAAAGACACAGGAAGATGTCCAGACTTAAATACATTTCTGATTACATCATACTTGTATCATTAGCTAATTAATGATTTGTTCTTTACAAATATGTTGAGGGAGTCTATTTGTTTAGAAAGGAGCATAATTATGAACAGTTTCTAGTTTTGTTGCAGATAAACCATGAGTAAAACTCTTTTCGAAATTTGCTTTATTTGCTGCATTTCATGTTGCCTTTTCAGATTGCTAGGATGTTCTAGTTTTGACTGTCAT
>SJYW01040117.1:1129614-1149838 GCA_006410735.1 Raphicerus campestris
TCCTTTTGTTATTTCACAAAGACCCCTTAGCTGCTTTGGAGGGTTGAAAGAATTGAAGTGATAAGGTCCTTGCTCTCAGGACCTTGAAGTAGCATAGAAGAACCATACTCTGCATATTTGGAAAGATGAGATGGAATTACAAAGACAGGGAAATTCAAAGCAACAAAGTGTAAACCACCTTGTGATGTCTGGAATGTGAGCAGTTGGGCCATTAACCGAGGGGTGCAGAGATTAACTGCAGGATGGGTTTGGAAAGGTTTGGAGCACATCCATTTGCAAAGAGGAGAAGAGTTCTGTATGGATGAGAGAATGACTGGGGCCAGTCTTCCTTTCTTACACTGTTGTAAAACTTGAGTTCCGCCAGGAGAGGGCCATAGATGGGAAAGAATTCTGAGAGAAAGTGAGAGAGACTGTAACTCAGGTATGTTTCTGAATAACTTTATTTGCTGCGTGTGTGTTAAGATATACCTATGCCCTGTATTTTTTGCACTTGTAATGAGTCTTTTGGACACATGAATCAATTTTCCTCCTACGTTTTCTATTGAATAGCATTAGTTTTGGTTCTTCATCATCACAGTTTCTGAGACCACATGCTTGAATCTACTGTGCCAAATTACATTGTTATTCTTCCTGAACTTAGAAGACCCTTCCAAGATTGTTCCGTCATGTCATTTAACTGATGGCATTGTTTTTTACACAATCACTGTTGTCACTTGGAAACAAGTAGAGAAAGGGCTTTTGTATAATCACAGCTGAGGAAAAGGACTTCTCCTTGACTTTCATATCTGAAATGCCAGGACGCAGTAACTTCTAGAATGTAGTGTCGCAGAGGGAAACCATAATATCAGTAGTGATTTCTGGGGACAGTGACCTTTATAGCTACTCTGCTAGGCTTACTTCCTGAAAGAAATAGACTCTGAAGGACGAGTTACACCATTTGACCAGAATAAAGAAGATAAATAGAGACATACCTCACTTTATTGCACTTTACAGTTATTGCATTTTTTTTTACAAACTGAAGGTTTGTGGCAACCCTGAGATAAGAAAGCTCCATTTTTCCAGTAGCATTTGCTCAACTCGTGTCTCTAGGTCACTGTTTGGTAACTCTCAGGTTATTTCTAACTTCTTTATTATCATATCATGGTGATCTGTGATAATCATCTTTGATGTTACTATTACAAGAAGATTAGATTACAACTCGATGAAGGCTTAGATGATGGGTAGCCTTTTTTGGCAATAAAGTATTTTTAATTAAGGTACACACATTGTTTTTTAGAAATAGACTACAATACAGTGCAAGCATAAACTTTATATGCACTGGGAAACCAAAAAATGTGTATGACTCACTTTATTGCAATATTTACTTTATTGCGATGGTCTGAAACTAAACCCCCAACATCTCTGAGGTATGTTTCCACTATAATTTAACTACCCTTCTCCAGTCCTAATAAAGAAAACCAGATCCTTTGAGAAAGCTTCTTCAAATGAACAGCAGGCTGTTCCTGACTCACCATGACTTAGAGAACAGGAGTCCCAGCAGGGCTTAGAGTAGAATCAGAGCAGCTCAGGGACTGCAGTGGCCCCCCACTCCAGCACTCTTGCCTGGAAAATCCCATGGACGGAGGAGCCTGGTGGGCTGCAGTCCATGGAGTCGCTAAGAGTCGGACACGACTGAGCGACTTCACTTTCACTTCTCACTTTCATGCATTGGAGAAGGAAATGGCAACCCACTCCAGTGTTCTTGCCTGGAGAGTCCCAGGGACGGGGGAGCCTGGTGGGCTGCCGTCTATGGGGTCGTGTAGAGTTAGACACGACTGAAGCGACTTAGCAGCAGCAGCAAATCTGCAAGCAAAGGTCTATGCGATTTATTTACATCTTCTTAAATCATCACATCTCACTAGACACAGTTTCAGCTTTTATTATCAACGGTATTTCCCTGGTGGAAGCTTATTAGTTTTTCCCCTTTAAATGAGATTTGCTTAAAGAAAGGCTCTTCAGTGACTGACTATACATGATGTACAAAAATGAACTCTTTTTCTACTGAAAGTCCTGCAAACTGTTGTGCCATAATTAATTATCTGTTGTTCTGACTTACTGCATGAATTTGGAAATTTTTTGACCATTGAAAATACTCTTGGCATCTTTTCAGGAAGAATGTGGGTTTTTAAAATTTTGAGTGACGAGCTAGCTCATTCTTTACCTTTTTATAATGTGGTTATTTTGTCTCACAAATCTTGAAGGAAAGAGTATTCAAGGCAGTTTTCTTAAAATCTCAAAAATATATCTTTAACTGTTGCATTGTTAGATCCTGATGACAGAAAGAGGTAAGGTATAAAGAAATGACTTTAGTTCAGAAAGACTTCAGATTTAAAAGGTTTTGTAGAAAGAGAAAAATGTACAGCTAATGAGGGATAAACAAGCGTTAGCATCACAGCCAAATAAAAACTTGTATCAGGAAGATTAGAGGTCAGAATAAGATGAAATTTATTAGAAAGTGCTGATCATTTTAAGGCAGGAACATAAACAAGAGTAGAGAGCCTTACAGTTCTTGCAACAGGGTTAGGGGTCAGGGACGGTCAGTGCACTGAGCGGACCAGTTAAAAGATGAGAGAAGGAGAAATTGTCCCACTTTGATGGTGCTTCTGCCTTTCATGTGTATATTGAAGAGAATGGTCTTTTGTTAAAAGGAAATCAAAGCCCTAGAAAGATGAAGATGAGAAAAGAAGGCACTAGCCCTTTGTAATGGGCTTCCCAGGTGGCCCAGTGGTAAAGAATCCACCTGCCAGTGTGGGGAAACACAGGAGACTGGGGTTTGATCCCTGGGTCAGGAAGATTCCCTTGGAGGAGGAAATGGCAACCCACTCCAGTATTCTTGCCTGAAAAAAATCCCATGGACAAAGGAGCCTGGCAGGCTGCAGTCCATGGGATCACAAAGAGACATACCTGAGCACAGTCTTTTGTAATAGCTATCTGTTACTATATAATAAATAATCCCATAACTTAGCAACTTAAAAATAAACATTTCGCTTCTTATAATGAATTTCAAGGATTTCAGGCATGGCTTAGCTGGATGCTTAAGGCTCAGGGTCTCTCAGGAGGTTGCAATCAAGACATCTGTCATAGCTGCACGCATCTGAGGGCTTGAGGTTTGGCTGGGCTGGTCAGGATTTTTTCCATGATGGTTCACTCATGTGGCAGTTGGCAGGAGACCTCAGTGCCTGCCCATGTGAATCTTTTTAATAGGACTGCTTGAGTATCCTCACAACATGGCAGCCAACTTTCCTCAGACCAAGTGATCTGAGATAGATTACAAAGGAAGCTGTCCTTTGCAATCCAGTCTCAAGTCATACAGGACCACTTTTGCTACATTCTGTTCATTAGAAGCAAGTCTCTATATATCAGGTCTACACACAAGGGAATTAAGCCCCACCTCTTGATGTTAAGAGTATCTATAATTAGTGGCCATATTTTTAAACTACCACATTTCTCTACCCAAGTGTAAGTCCCTAAGACCCAGGTCAATCACAGGCTAGGAGAACTTGAGGGCAAGATCATAGAACCGCTCTCACTGATCTTTGTGGATTAGCAAGACCTGGGAAGACAGGAATAAGAAAAACTTAGTTCTGATGAGAAGAGAGCATCACAGGCTGTGCTGGATGGAGANACTCACCCTTTCCCCCCTCCAAATGTTAGAATTGGAGTAAATAAAACATCATTTCCTGTAAGGTAGTTACATAAAGCCCTTTACCAAAAGCCTCGGGTAAATCAATCCTTCATGATGTTAGGGTTCCTCTCATCTTAAGAGTAAGTCCAGTGAGTAGCTTAAATTAATAATGGAAACAATTTGTCTGCACATTCAGTAGTGAATAGAGGTGGTAGTAAAATTCTGAAAGCAGTAATAATCCTTGAGAAGGACACTCTTAGGCACTTTATTTTTGTTTCTGTGTGTATAACTGTATGTGTCTTTTTCCCTTTCAAAGGAAACTGTCTTTCCAATATTTGTGAATAAAATTTATAAATCTAAGTATTAAACTCCGACAGAAGCACCTGTAAAGTATGATGCATGCCTCTTTTCACTGTGAACGACTGAGGCAAATCCAAAACTGACTTGCAGCTCAGATTTGCATCTTAACTCCCATAATCTTTTCAGTAAAAGCACACTGAACTCTTTGAAGCATGGTTTTCCTTGGCAGGTTAATCCAGTGTCAGTTATTATAGAATCCGGGTCACTCTTGATCTGGGTGATGCTGAAGAGGTTAATAAAAAAAACCCTGGGAATTCTGCTGAAGAGTTGGATGCTGGTGGGGCAGATAGCTGAAGATTAATGTGTGGCTTTGCGTTTTCTGGTGCCTCTGTCATGAAAACCCATCTCCGCAATTACACGAACTCCTGTAATGCGACAGTGACTAATGCTGGCAGCAGCAATTATGAGAATCAGCTCCCTCTACTGAACTAGTTGATAAGATAATGTACTATAATTAATGCAATGAATATTACAAAATTACAATATTTTCTTAAAGACACAGGAAGATGTCCAGACTTAAATACATTTCTGATTACATCATACTTGTATCATTAGCTAATTAATGATTTGTTCTTTACAAATATGTTGAGGGAGTCTATTTGTTTAGAAAGGAGCATAATTATGAACAGTTTCTAGTTTTGTTGCAGATAAACCATGAGTAAAACTCTTTTCGAAATTTGCTTTATTTGCTGCATTTCATGTTGCCTTTTCAGATTGCTAGGATGTTCTAGTTTTGACTGTCATTGAAAGAATTATTTAGGGAGCTATTTTATTAATTTATATAGCAAACATGGTATATATTCTGTAGTAATTAAGCCAGATGATCTAGCATAAGAGCATCTCCTTACGTAAAAGATGATAAAAGTTGCTGTGTACTTTTATAATTCTGTTCAAGTAAAGATGAAAAATAATGACTCGCTTTTACAAACAGTATGAAGGAATGTAGTATAATAAATTTATCACTGAATAAATTTCTTCTTCACAGTATTCTCTAAATTCTTTTTATGTTTAACTCAAATAAACCTCAAGACTAAAACATTTTTAGTTGGATTGCCAGAGACATCATAGTAAGAAAGCACATGTCAATGTGTGGCTATTAAAATTCTTCTCTTGTTGCCGACTGCTGCTTCTCTTTGAAATAAGTGCCTTATAAGCATATGATGCTTCTCAAGGTTAATTAGTGTCTTGCAGAATTATTGTGGCTTAAAGTAACAAGGTAACAAGATGCCTTTTTCTTCTGTTTCCTGCCTTTGTCTTAGAATGCATGTTCCTGTGTATTGAAAATGTCCTTCCAAGAAAACTATGGCATCTGTGGTTTAGCGAAGTACCTGAGGCATAGCTGTCATGCGTCAGGTCTCCCAGTTTAAACCTGCTGTGACTGGGAAGATACTGACCTCCTTTTGTAATTATGAACTGTGCCTTTCCAGTTTCTGATAGATCTAAGAGCTGCCCTCCCCCACTTAAGAGAATGTCCGCCTATCAGAGGGTTTCAGATCCCTGCAGGCTGCTGTTTGCCTTCCTAAAGACATATTGAGGGGGAGAGAGGGAGGGAGTGGCCATTCCAGGACTGAGGAAGGCATGTGGTACATTATTCTACAAACTGAAGTTGTCTTTTTTTAGTCAGGATTATTCGGCTTTTTTTCGAGTGCACACCAAATATATTGAGTGACCAACAATTCAAACTTACAGCATAAAATGTAGACTGAATATACTGAAACATTTCACATTCCTCAACCATACATCTCCCATAGTTACAATCCTTTTTCTTGATTTGTTTTCAAGGTGTTCTTTGCAGAAGATGTGGGTTCCAACAAAGGTGCCATCATTGGGCTCATGGTGGGCGGTGTTGTCATAGCAACAGTGATCGTCATCACCTTGGTGATGCTGAAGAAGAAACAGTACACATCCATCCATCATGGAGTGGTGGAGGTAGGTGAACCTGGCTGCCTGTTTGCAACTGGGATGAAGGAACTCTTGCTTGGTGTTAGAATCATCCAAGTATTTCTTCTTTGAAAAAACAATCCCATTCCTGCTCAAGTTGCAGCTGTTTTCTTGCTTCTGGTTTTTATTCATTCTGACTTATAACTACTGTGGTCAAAGCAATGGGGATATATGCTATCTCAGCTTCTTATTTATATTAAAATATCAAAATAATACTAAGGATAATGCCTGGCTTAAAGACATTGTGACTGCCATGAAACATTTTTTATTTTTAAGTTACAAATAAAAAGAAGTAGAAGCCTGCTTTTTGTTGAAAAAAAATTTTTGACACATTTATTCCTGGATTTTTTTTTTCTCCTGACTACGCTGGGGTCTTCCTTGTGCCAGCAAGTTCAGCATTTGCAGTGTGTGGGCTCTCTAGGTGTGGATGTGGGATCTTAGTTCCCCAACCAGGGACTGAACCTGAGTCCCCTGCACTAGAAAGTGGATTCTTAACCACTGGACCACCAGGCATGTCCCATTCCTGGACTTTTAAATAAATCATGTGACTCCTAACTCAAGCCAGGTGATAGTAAATAATTTTCAGTAACCAGTCTTACCTTTAGAGTTTCATAGAAAATCACATCGTACNTCTGAGTCCCCTGCACTAGAAGGTGGATTCTTAACCACTGGACCACCAGGCATGTCCCATTCCTGGACTTTTAAATAAATGATGTGACTCCTAACTCAAGCCAGGTGATAGTAAATAATTTTCAGTAACCAGTCTTACCTTTAGAGTTTCATGGAAAATCACATCGTACCCAAGGGCTGAACAACATATACAAAGTTAGTCAAGGTCGTTAGCCTGCACTTGCACCTGAAACGTCTTAGTTTCAAGGTGTTAGTACAGTGGCCCTGAAGATAGAGAGAAGACCCACAAAATAACAATTCCATTTCCTCGAGACTCTCCCAGCAGCCCAACCTGCGGGAAATAGGAATATGTACAACACAGAGGTAGAGGTAGGAAGTTACACCAGCAAAATAGATTAAGCTGCAGGATTCAAATATGACTCCTTAAACCCGTGACGTAAAATAAAATGTACAAATATGTTCCTTATATGCATTTAAAATGCAGGTTGAGAAGAGAACCTCATGGTATATGTAGTTTTTAGGAAACTATTAAAGAAAGTGAATTAATACATCTTGAGAAGTTAAGAATTGCTAGAGCCCAAAAAAGATCTCAAGGATCAATTAATTGATGTCATTTTATACATAAGAAAACGCACCCAGACAAAAGAAGTGTTCTTTCAATGTCAAAGTCAGTAGAGCCAGGGTCAGAAAAGAGCTTCCCAGGTGGCACAGGGATAAAGAATCCACCTGCCAATGCAGGAGACGTGCAAGACATGAGTTCAGTCCCTGGGTCATTGGGAAGATCCCCTGGAGTAGGAAATGGCAACTCACCCCAATATTCGTGCATGGAAAATCCCGTGGACAGAGGAGCCTGGTGGGCTCCAGTCCATGGGTTCGCAAAGAGTAAGACACGTCTTAGCAACTAAACAGCAAACGTATGGGTATTATGTACTGGGAATTAGGACTTTTGCATGGGAATCTGGGGAGGATACAGTCTGTATCAGAGCCCTGATGCTAGGCAGTGAAACAAGGCATCTCGGAGCTGACTGCCATGATCGTGCTGAGGCTTGCTTACAAGGTACCAGTTTCCAAGGACACGTTTCCCAGATCCCACCCCAGACCTTGGGAAACAGAATTTCTGAATAGGAGGCTAGAAATCTCAGTGTAGAAAATTTTCACAGCTGAATCAAACACACAGTCAGTTTTGAGAATCACTGATGTATATTTAGGGTTAGCGCTCCTGCCTGTTATATGAAAAGTGAAAGTGTTAGTTGCTCTGTCGTGTCTGGCTCTTTGCCACCCCATAGGCAGCCCACCAGGCTCCTCTGTCCATGGAATTCTCCAGGCAAGAATACTGGAGTCAGTTGCCATGCCCTTCTCCAGGGGATCTTCCTGACCCAGTGATCAAACCCAAGTCTCCCAAGTTACAGGCCGATTCTTTACCATCTGAGCCACCAGGGAAGTCTTTTATATAGTTATCTAAGCAAACGTTGGGCTTCCCAGGTGGCACTAGTGGTAAAGAACCTGCCTGCCAGAGATGCGGGTTCAATCCCTGGATGGGAAAGATCCCCTGGAGAAGAGCATGGCAACTCACTCCAGTATTCTTGCCTGAAGAATCCCAAGAACAGAGGCGCCTGGTAGGCTACAGTTCATGGAGTCAGAAAGAGCCAGGTGCAACTTAGCGCGCACACACACACACACACACACACACAGCTTCCTGGGTTAAAAAAAATTTTTTTTGATTAGTTAGCAGGAAAAGGTCTCCTTGGTTTTGGACTATTAGAACAGTTGACGCTTTAACACAAGTTCTGAAAAAATGAATTAANACACACACACACACACACAGCTTCCTGGGTTAAAAAAAATTTTTTTTGATCAGTTAGCAGGAAAAGGTCTCCTTGGTTTTGGACTATTAGAACAGTTGACACTTTAATACAAGTTCTGAAAAAATGAATTCATTTTTAAGCCAGAAAGTATCCCTGTGGGAAGAGAAGTTCTTCAGCCCTTCTCTTGTCGTTCATTTTGTTAGTTTAAGAACAACTGGGAACCTCTGGACTCACCGCCCCACCTCCTTTGGTGTTTCTTTTCCTTATTTCTGCTTATCTCCTTCTTTTTTAAAGGAAGGATGTGAAAAGCCCAGAAACCATCTCTTTCTCTCTGGAGAGGTCTCCCTTTCTCTCCAGTCCGTAGGTAACCCAAGCCTTCATCAAGCTCCGTGTTGAGTATTAGAAGAGATCTTCATCTAAGGCACTGCATACCATCCCAGCCCTCAGGAGGGTGATAGTCTAGCCGAATTCAGACACACAGAACTGCAACCCAGCCTGAGCAGCTGGGCTGGCTCACCTGGCGGGGTGATGCAGCATGAAAGAGGGTTTCAACACCACTGCTCTCAAAGAGTATGTGCCGAATCAAGTGATTCCCCCCACCCGCATTTCTCTGCCTGTCTGAGTAGACTTCTTCCCCTTAAGGACAGGGAAATAAGTTTATTGCCAGCTGGTTCAGTTCAGTTCAGTCGCTCAGTTGTATCTGACTCTGCAACACCATGAGCCATACATAGCACGCCAGGTCTCCCTGTCCATCACCAACCCCTTGAGTTTACCCAAACTCATGTCCATTGAGCTGGTGATGCCATCCAACCATCTCATCCTCTGTTGTCCTCTTCTCCTGCCCTCAATCTTTCCCAGCCTCGGGGTCTTTTCAAATGAATCAGTTCTTCACATCAGGTGGCCAAAGTATTGGAGTTTCAGCTTCAGCATCAGTCCCTCCAGTGAACACCCAGGACTGATCTCCTTTAGGATGGACTGGTTGGATCTCCTTCCAGTCCAAGGGACTCTCAAGAGTCTTCTCTAACACCACAGTTCAAAAGCATCAGTTCTTTGGCACTCAGCTTTCTTTGCAGTCCAACTCTCACATCCATACATGACCACTGGAAAAATCATAGCCTTGACTAGACGGCTGGTTAACCTGTTTCACTAATGAGTAACCTTATTTCACTAAGAACAAAAATGAGTAAATGGATATTCCCAGATGGATGGTCCTACGTCTGTCAGGATAGAATTCAGCCGTGGAGGAGAAACCCTAACAAAAGCTTTGGTCTCCAGGGATTCGCTCCTTCTTAGAGGGAAGGATTGCTGCAGAAGATCACAGAGATGAGGAAGTGAAGCATGCCTAGTGCTTTTATTCATAGAAACGTTACCAGTTGGAGGTGAGCAGTCGCTGGTTTTTTTTTGCAAAACTAAGCAGTAAATATTGATTTAATGACTTGCTTCATCATAAAGCCAGGAATCCAGCCTGTAAGTCGTTAGCTATGGTTTCTCTCGGAGACGCCAGTTCTTCTCTGGTGCCTCCAGGAGTGACAAGACAGCTCTCTGTTACTCTGTTCCCCAGATTGCACACATCATCTCTAGTGGTTAACCATCCCAGCACCCACTGAATTACCAACCATTGTCCTGCCAGTGAGGTTCTGCAAATCCCACTGACCACAGGTTCTGTTAAGGAGCAGATGGGCCTTTTCTATACTCATGTCAGTTGACACTGAACATTTTCAAATATATCTTGTAGCTCTCTCTTCACCTTTAACAGGAAAAAAAAGTGGCATAAAGCCTCTTGATTGAAGAAATTTAAAAATATTTTTTGCAGATCTGATAACTGGAACACCAGAGGTCTCCTATCCCCTGCCCCTAGTCATCTCTGATCCGAGTAGAAGGGTCCCTTATTTAGCTTTTTATGGAGATACAGCGGATGACTCTTTTGAAGGAGTGTGCTGTCAGATTGGTGCCATTATAAAACTGTGTCGCCGTGGGTCCTTTCTTCCTGGCAGAAAGTCAAGTTTTAGTGGAGGCATCTAGCAACCACTAACAGCAGGGATGTAGAGCAGTCTGGCAGTTTGGAAAGGTTAAATGGGAAGCAACAGAATAAAAAGTGAAAGGATGGGACTTCCCTGGTGGTCCAGTGGCTGAGACGCCACACTCCCAGTGCAGGGGGCCCTGGTTCAATGCCTGGGCAGGGAACTAGATCCCACACGCTGCAACTAAGACAAGGGAAGCCAAATGAATATTAAAGAAAGAAAAATTGAAGGTAGACTCAAAATCTGCAGGAGATTGGAAGCAAACAGCAGGAGTAGAAGGTCAAAGGAAAGCATTAGCATGGCAGGGGAGTTCCGAGATGTGCCTGAAAAATTACTTGAGGTAGGCAGTAAATATAACTGAGCTACTTAGGGAAATAAGGAATTGCAATTATGAAAATGACCACATATACAGTAGAAAACCAACATAGTGAGGTTACTAAAAGCGATAAATGATTACCTTGAAAACTTCATTGCTGTTCTCTGAGTGTGTACTTTCCTTCCCAGGTTCCTGGTGTTCTTACACTCTCTGGTTATTTTACATGTTTAGTTTATCCTATCCTCTATTCTTTGTCCACCAGCGGTGCAAGCATGCTTAGTGGTATCTGACCCTGCACCCTCATGGACTGTAGTCCGTCAGGCTCCTCTGTCCATGGGATTTCCCAGGCAAAGAATACTGGAGTGGGCTGCCATTTCCTTCTCCAAGGGACCCTCCCAACCCAGGGATCGAACCTGCAACTCCTGCAGTGGCAGGTGGATTCTTTGCCACTTGAGCCCCTTGGGAAGCCTTTATCCACCTAGATGACCTGAAATGGTAAATCTTTAGAGGCTGAGATTCTCTTGTTGGGCCTGACTCAGTGCCATGCATAAAGGGTCACCCATCAACACACATCCTGCTGGTTACCCTACCTAATAAAATTAAAACAGGATGTTCACTGGCCCTCCTCCGAGCTTAAAGCACCTACGTGAGAGTCAAGACTCCCCCCCAAGCACAGGGAGTCTAGAAACTAAGGAGAGATCCAAATAGATTTATGTCTACAGTCTAATAGTTAAGCCGTAAATTCCTCTGCATATAGTGAAGGAAAAAGTGAAGAGTCAAGTTCAGGGAAAGAGGGGTAGGAAGAGGGCATTAGCCAAACAGTAGTCAAAAGTTCTACTCAAGATGGTTTTAGGACCAGATGGAGAGAGCTCTTTGGGCTCAGCTCTCTACAATGGACATGAAGATGAACATGTACACAGTAGAAAAACCAACATTTCAAGGTTACTAGAAGAGATAAAAGGGTCAGTAGCAGTGGCTCATGGAAGCCAAGCTGGGGTTCAGCATAGAGAGTGTCCCGGGGTCTCTGAAGAAGATGAAGACTTCAGATCAGTCATTGCTCCCAGAAAGTCCAGAGAAGTGGTGCTCAGTGGTGCTGTGCAGGTGGGATTTCATCTCAGCCAGTGACAGCTGGTTCCTGCCTGGTGTGGGGGTGGGGAAAGCGGGGGGAGGGAGAATTCAGTCCCCTGCTCCATTGCTCTGTAGTTCCTTCCCACTGGCTCCATCTTCCCCCAGCTCCACTTGAAGGGAAGTAATATTGAGACCCCAGGGTCACGGTGGGCTGGCCCTCACGTGGTGGGTGGTCAGCAGCAGGGCTGTGGCTGAGCCATGAGTGACAGATGACTTAGCCCTGCCGGGCAGGAAGGCTCCCCCTGACTTCCTTCGGTGGTGGGTTTATCCATGGACCACAGCACTCAGCATTCCACCTTTTTAGCTTTTGAGGAGCTGGGGATAAAAAGATGCCATCCACACTCCGTGGGTGCCATGTTGTAAAGGTAACCCTTCCCTTGTATCTCCAAGCCCTCTGAGACCTGGGGGCCAAGCCACCCCACTGCAGGTCTGGGGAAATGTGAGCCACCCTCCCAGCGGCAGAGGGTCACAAGAATTAGCAACTAGGAGGGAGGCTGGGTCCTGGGTGTTCTTTGGAAGGACTGACGCTAAAGCTGAAACTCCAATACTTTGGCCACCTCATGCAAAAAGTTGACTCATTGGAAAAGACTCTGATGCTGGGAGGGATTGGGGGCAGGAGGAGAAAGGGGACAACAAAGGGCTGGATGGCATCACCGACTCGATGGATGTGAGTTTGTGATGGACAGGGGNCTGCATATAGTGAAGGAAAAAGTGAAGAGTCAAGTTCAGGGAAAGAGGGGTAGGAAGAGGGCATTAGCCAAACAGTAGTCAAAAGTTCTACTCAAGATGGTTTTAGGACCAGATGGAGTGAGCTCTTTGGGCTCAGCTCTCTACAATGGACATGAAGATGAACATGTACACAGTAGAAAAACCAACATTTCAAGGTTACTAGAAGAGATAAAAGGGTCAGTAGCAGTGGCTCATGGAAGCCAAGCTGGGGTTCAGCATAGAGAGTGTCCCGGGGTCTCTGAAGAAGATGAAGACTTCAGATCAGTCATTGCTCCCAGAAAGTCCAGAGAAGGGGTGCTCGGAGGTGTTGTGCAGGTGGGATTTCATCTCAGCCAGTGACAGCTGGTTCCTGCCTGGTGTGGGGGTGGGGAAAGTGGGGGGAGGGAGAATTCAGTCCCCTGCTCCATTGCTCTGTAGTTCCTTCCCACTGGCTCCATCTTCCCCCAGCTCCACTTGAAGGGAAGTAATATTGAGACCCCAGGGTCACGGTGGGCTGGCCCTCACGTGGTGGGTGGTCAGCAGCAGGGCTGTGGCTGAGCCATGAGTGACAGATGACTTAGCCCTGCCGGGCAGGAAGGCTCCCCCTGACTTCCTTCGGTGGTGGGTTTATCCATGGACCACAGCACTCAGCATTCCACCTTTTTAGCTTTTGAGGAGCTGGGGATAAAAAGATGCCATCCACACTCCGTGGGTGCCATGTTGTAAAGGTAACCCTTCCCTTGTATCTCCAAGCCCTCTGAGACCTGGGGGCCAAGCCACCCCACTGCAGGTCTGGGGAAATGTGAGCCACCCTCCCAGCGGCAGAGGGTCACAAGAATTAGCAACTAGGAGGGAGGCTGGGTCCTGGGTGTTCTTTGGAAGGACTGACGCTAAAGCTGAAACTCCAATACTTTGGCCACCTCATGCAAAAAGTTGACTCATTGGAAAAGACTCTGATGCTGGGAGGGATTGGGGGCAGGAGGAGAAAGGGGACAACAAAGGGCTGGATGGCATCACCGACTCGATGGATGTGAGTTTGTGATGGACAGGGGAGGCCTGGTGTGCTGCAATTCATGGGGTCGCAAAGAGTCAGACACAACTGAGCTACTGAAATGAAGGAGGCTGGGAAAAGACAGGAAAGTTAGCCGCCTGACTCGCATACCATCCTCTGAGTCTCACATTTCTGGCTGTGCTCTCTTAAATAAGAGTTTGGGTTTGGCCTTCCAAGAGGAGATCAGCTGTTTAATTGTTGCCCTGCCCCTGATGAATGCAGCCAGTGTATGTAAGTTCAGGTAAACTTGTATTAATACAAGTTTAATACTCCAACAATAAGCAGCATTATGTTTTCTTCTGCACTCAGACACGTAGCAGTGCCTGATCTCTGAGGCAAGATGCTTTTTAATCTCCACATTCTTTGAAATCTCAGTTAAGAGGTCGCACAGAGCAAAAAGATGGCCACGTTCTAATGGCACAAGACTGCAGACAGGCTACTTCTCCACAAGCAGATTCAGAGAGTGAGGGAAATCTCTCATTACTGGTGCTGAGCTGTAATGACGGCGTTGTAACTTACAAGTTCCTGGTTAATGACACAACTGCCAGTTAAAGCCCAGTGACCTCATTTGTTGAAAACAGAGCAGATCAAAGGAAGAGAAAGGGCTGGGGAAACATCTCTGATTATTCCCCCAGGGACAGCAATGTGGAGGATCCGTTGGTACGGTGTCCTCCCAGTGGAATTGTATGTCTGTTGCATCTGCGTTGCGATTAGCCAAGGCAGTCATTCCAGCTCTTACTCAGAATGAAAAGCCCATGAGATGGAGTCATAAAATAACCTTGGGGAAACCAGCTTACTCCAGTTTTATTGAGATATACTGATATATAACACTGTATTAGTTTAAAGTTTGCAACATGATGATTTGATATATGTTTATATTGTGAGGAGATTACCAAAATAAGTTTGAAAGTGAAAGTGAGTCGCTCAGTCATGTCCAACTCTGCGATCCCATGAACTGTAAGCCTGCCACGATCCTCTTGGTCCATGGACTTCTCCAGGCAAGAATACTGGAGTTTAGTGAACAACTTTCATTTCACATATTTAGGTTTTTTTCTTGTTATAAGAACTTTGAAGATCTATTCTTTTAAACAACTTTCAAATATATGATATGAACTGTAGCACATTTTTCCTCCTGAACCAATAAGGACAAACGCCAGAGAGCAGGTCTGTTGGTGCTAGGACATCATGTCGAGGGCTTGAAGATGATTTCTATACCATGACTGGAGCACACCAGCTAGTGAATAATGTAGAACAAAAGATTGCGGTAGTCACTGTGCAAACAGTGTGGAGGTTCCCCAAGAAACTGCACACAGAACTGTCATACAGCCCAGCAACTCCACTTGGGCATATGTATCCAAAGGAAATGAAATCACTCTCTAGAAACAACATCTGTACTCCTGTGTTCAGCACAGCATTATTTACAATAGCCGAGGCATGGGATCAAACTCAGTGCCAAGTAGTGGATGAATGGATAAAGAAAATGTGATACACGTGATGGAATATGATTTAGCCATTAAAAGGAAGGAAATTCTGCCATTTGTGACAACACGGATGAGCCTGGAGGGTATTATGCTAAGCAATAAGCCAGACAGAAAAAGAAAAATTACTGTGAGACTTCACTTATATGAGAAATCTAAAAAAAAAAANNCAGCTTTAGCATCATTCCTTCCAAAGAAATCCCAGGGCTGATCTCCTTCAGAATGGACTGGTTGGATCTCCTTGCAGTCCAAGGGACTCTCAAGAGTCTTCTCCAACACCACAGTTCAAAAGCATCAATTCTTCAGCGCTCAGCTTTCTTCACAGTCCAACTCTCGCATCCATACATGACCACTGGAAAAACCATAGCCTTGACTAGACGGACCTTTGTTGGCAAAATAATGTCTCTGCTTTTCAGTATGCTATCTAGGTTGGCCATACCTTTTCTTCCAAGGAGTAAGCATCTTTTAATTTCATGGCTGCAGTCACCATCTACAGTGATTTTGGAGCAGAAAAAAATAATGTCTTCCACTGTTTCCCCATCTATTTCCCATGAAGTCACGGGACCAGATGCCATGATCTTCGTTTTCTGAATGTTGAGCTTTAAGCCAACTTTTTTCACTCTCCACTTTCACTTTCATCAAGAGGCTTTTTAAGTTCCTCTTCACTTTCTGCCATAAGGGTGATGTCATCTGCATATCTGAGGTTATTGATATTTCTCCCAGCAATCTTGATTCCAGCTTGTGCTTCTTGCAGCCCAGTGTTTCTCATGATGTACTCTGCATAGAAGTTAAATAAGCAGAGTGACAATATACAGCCTTGACTTACTCCTTTTCCTATTTGGAACCAATCTGTTGTTCCATGTCCAGTTCTAACTGTTACTGCCTGACCTGCATATAGGTTTCTCAAGAGGCTGGTCAGGTGGTCTGGTATTCCCATATCTTTCAGAATTTTCCACAGTTTATTGTGATCCACACAGTCAAAGGCTTTGGCATAGTCAATAAAGGAGAAATAGATGTTTATCTGGAACTCTCTTGCTTTTTCGCTGAACACCTTACACCACGCGAAACGTACATCTGGCTCGGCCTGCAGAGAGTGGGTGGAGCTGGCCCTGACCCTGGGAGGACAAAACCAAGTTTACAACTCAGAGGACCCACCGAATCAACAGAGGGCATCTGTTTAAATCTTTAGCCAGATGTACTTTTAGAATTTTAGTGCTCAGTTAAAAATAATAATCTGGAACAATATGTTTTTTATCTTTTTTTTTCCAAAACCCACTTAGGTTTAATCAAGTAGAAATTGATCATTTAGGCACTGCCAGGAATGTGTAACCAAGACAAAAATATAACTGATCCTATCTTCAAGACACCTACAGCCTCCTGGGGCAGGGAGAGAAAATGAACATACCCTCCCAGAGTTTCACTATAAAAGTAAAGGCAGAATGGAGTTAACAGTATGTTGGGGGATCAGACAGAGTGGAAGTACAAAAGTTTCCCTTTTGCTCTCATCAGTGGGAGGTGCAGGTTTTCTGGGAAGGAGACTCCTAGGCCGGAAAACCTCACTGTCAAGAGTGACTGTCTCGCTGTCTCCCATTCCTCAGCCTCTCAGAGTTACCCCAGCCTGTTTTTTTCCCTCATGCCCCTCCATGGATTTTAAACTGACACCACAGTGGTGGTTTTCTATTAGTCAATCCTAGAGCAAGATCTCCAGGTAGCACCCTCCCAAGGGGTTGGCACTGTGTATTCTATATAAATTACATCCCTTTCCAGTCTCCTGGAGCTTGCAGCTGGGACTCCACTGTGCTTCATCAGGAAATGTTGTTCCTCATCTGTATTCACATTGAAGTGTCCAGAATTCTGCCATTAGCGCACCCACTTTTATCTGAAGGAACCCATTAAAGGGAACAGACCCCAGAGAAAATATATTTGGATTTTCCTCCCTCGCCTTGACTGATCAGGAAAGCCCCCTCCAAGAGCCATTCTGCTTCTTTCTCCCTCTTTAACATATTNCCCTCATGCCCCTCCCTCGATTTTAAACTGACACCACAGTGGTGGTTTTCTATTAGTCAATCCTAGAGCAAGATCTCCAGGTAGCACCCTCCCAAGGGGTTGGCACTGTGTATTCTATATAAATTACATCCCTTTCCGGTCTCCTGGAGCTTGCAGCTGGGACTCCACTATGCTTCATCAGGAAATGTTGTTCCTCATCTGTATTCACATTGAAGTGTCCAGAATTCTGCCATTAGCGCACCCACTTTTATCTGAAGGAACCCATTAAAGGGAACAGACCCCAGAGAAAATATATTTGGATTTTCCTCCCTCGCCTTGACTGATCAGGAAAGCCCCCTCCAAGAGCCATTCTGCTTCTGTCTCCCTCTTTAACATATTAAGTTTGGTAAAAAACAGGGACAAAGTAAAACAAGGGTGCGGAGATACTCAGCAGTTCAGATTTTGTAAAGCCGCTCAGTCGTGGCCAACTCTTTGGGACCCCATGGGCTGTAGCCTATCAGGCGCCTCTGTCCATGGGATTCTCCAGGTAAGAATACTAGAGTGGGTTGCCATTTCTTTCTCCAGGGGATCTTCCCGACCGAGGAATTGAACTCTGGTCTACTCGCATTGGGGGCGAACGCTTTAACCACTGAGCGACAAGCATACTTACCCTGGCAGCTCAGACAGTAAAGCGTCTGCCTACAATGTGGGAGACCTGGGTTCAGTCCCTGTGTCAGGAAGGTCTCCTGGAGAAGGAAATGGCAACCCACTCCAATATTCTTGCCTGGAAAATCCCACGGACGGAGGACCCTGTTGGGCTACAATCCATGGGGTTGCAAAGAGTCAAACACAGCTGCTTAGTTAAATCTCTCTAATACTCGAACTTTTTTTTTTCTAGCTTGACACCACACTTTTAAAACAGTCTTTCATGGAAGCCTTTTGTCCTTTTTCAAGCCTACAGGGGAAGAGAATAATATTTATTGCCTTAAGTGTCTCCAGTTACTGCAAAGGGAGGGAAGCAACCAAAGAGCACTGCGTAAGGCTAGCCAGCCGGTCAAGGGTTTGCGCGCCACCTAGTGGCCAGATGGAGTGTCTGCGTAACTAGTGGGCTCAGGCGTTGTTGAGTCGGTCAGTGATGTCCGACTCTGCGACCCCATGGACCGCACCACTCCAGGCTTCCCTGTCCCTCACTATCTNGCCTTAAGTGTCTCCAGTTACTGCAAAGGGAGGGAAGCAACCAATGAGCACTGCGTAAGGCTAGCCAGCCGGTCAAGGGTTTGAGCACCACCTAGTGGCCAGATGGAGTGTCTGCGTTAACTGGTGGGCTCAGGCGTTGTTGAGTCGGTCAGTGATGTCCGACTCTGCGACCCCATGGACCGCACCACTCCAGGCTTCCCTGTCCCTCACTATCTCCTAGAGTTTGCTCAGACGCATCTCTGTTGAGTCAGTGATGCCATCCAACCATCTCATCCTCTGTCGCCGCCTTCTCCTCTAGTAGTGTTAGTCGCTCAATTGTGTCCAACTCTGCAATCCCACAGCCTAGCCCACCAGGCTCCTCTGTCTCTGGGATTCTCCAGGCAAGAATACTGGAGTGGGTTGCCATGCTCTCCTCCAGAGGGCCTTCTCGACTCAGGGATCGACCCGGGTCTCCTGCATCGCAGGTGGATTCTTTACCATTTGAGCTCCAGAGAAGATCTCCTCCTCTACTCTATGTCAGAATGGAAAAGAAAGGACAATATGTGGGTGTTCTGCAATCTTGGCTTAAAAAAGAGTACAGTGCACCTTATCTTTCTCTGGCTTCTCCGTGTGCGCTATTANCCTGGGATTCTCCAGGCAAGAATACTGGAGTGGGTTGCCATGCTCTCCTCCAGAGGGCCTTCTTGACTCAGGGATCGGGTCTCCTGCATCGCAGGTGGATTCTTTACCATTTGAGCTCCAGGGAAGACCTCCTCCTCTACTCTATGTCAGAATGGAAAAGAAAGGACAGTATGTGGGTGTTCTGCAATCTTGGCTTAAAAAAGAGTACAGTGCACCTTATCTTTCTCTGGCTTCTCCGTGTGCGCTATTAAAGGGTTGTTTTTTAAAAAAAAAAAAAAAAAAAAAACTCATTTGTCCTCATTCTTGCTCTGCAGGTTGACGCTGCTGTGACCCCAGAGGAGCGCCACCTCTCTAAAATGCAGCAGAACGGCTACGAAAACCCAACTTATAAGTTCTTTGAGCAGATGCAGAACTAGACCACCGCCACAGCAGCCTCTGAAATCGGACAGCAAAACCATTGCTTCACTACCCATCGGTGTTCATTTAGAGAATAACGTGGAGAAAAGCAAACCCTTCTGTTTTATTATTTACTCATTATCGCCTTTTGACAGCTGTGCTGTAACACGAGTAGATGCCTGAACTTGAATTAATATACAAACAGTAATGTATTCTCTCTCGACATTTTGGTCTCTACACTACATTATTAATGGGTTTTGTGTACTGTAAAGAATTTAGCTGTATCCAACTAGTGCATGAATAGATCCTCTCCTGATTATTTATCACGTAGCCCCTTAGCCAGTTGTATATTATCCTTGTGGTTTGTGACCCAACTAAGTCCTACTTTGAAACATGCTTTAAGAATCGATGGGGAAATGCTTTCTGTGAACGTGTGGGTTTAGCTGCTTCTCTTGCCTAAGTATTCTTTTCCTGATCACTATGCATTTTAAAGTTCAACGTTTTTATGTAATCCAAATGAGTTAGAGGATTTTTTTCCACAATTGCATTTTACTGTACAGATTGCTGCTTCTGCTATATGTGATATAGGAATTATGAGGATAGACATTTATTTCTTCGTGCCTGTTTTATGTGCACACATTAGGCATTGAGAATTGAAGCTTTTTTCGTCCATGTATCTTCAGATCTTTGATAAAGCAAAGAATCCCTGTTCATTGTAAGCACTTTCACGGGTGGGGGAGGGTGGGGGTGGGAGCGCTCTGCTGGTCTCAATTTACCAAGAATTCTCCCAAAAATCTTTTCTGCAGGATGATTGTACAGGATCATTGCCTATGACCATGATAGCTTTCTACACTGTATTACATAAATAAATTAAATAAAATGACTCTGGGCAAGAGTTTTTTTTGAAGGATGACTATGAGAT
>SJYW01040117.1:1170453-1214122 GCA_006410735.1 Raphicerus campestris
CGTCACTTCATTTGTGTCCGACCCTGTGTGACCCCATAGATGGCAGCCCACCAGCCTCCCCCGTCCCTGGGATTCTCCAGGCAAGAACACTGGAGTGGGTTGCCATTTCCTTCTCCAATGTATGAAAGTGAAAAGTGAAAGTGAAGTCGCTCAGTCGTGTCTGACTCTTCACAACCCCATGGACTGCAGCCCACCAGGCTCCTCCATCCATGGGATTCTCCAGGCAATTGGCTGGGTCTAAATAGCATGTCTGTATCTGTGCCTTTTTTCCTATGGTAGTTTCCTCCATGCAGACATGGGGGAAATGGCCTGAGAGTGCCTGGCAGAGGAAATCGACTTCTCATCAGCTTGTGTGTCAAAAAATAAGCTCCTAAATTGCCTCTGATGTTTTTATTCATTTTTCCAAACCAGAGGGTTTTATCTCCAGCCAGCAATCCTTTAACATCAAGTGATAGAGCTCCAACAATAAGAAAAGGAAAGCAATCATTTGATGAAAATTACACCTATTATTGAAGAATTTTACTTCAATGTAGAAAATATGATAAAAGCTTTGGTGAATTGCACCATGAAATATAGACACTTAATAGGAGAGAGGAAAATGACAAACTTAGAGAAATAGAAATACCTCAGAAGGACCCAACCCAAGGCATAGACAGTATAGAATCTTTAATAGCTTTAGGAAGTGAGAAAACAAAACGGTCTACAAGGAAATAGCCTTAAAAAATGATAAGTTCCTGGAGACCATACCTTGTCAATCTCAGTGGAGATTTATAATCACATGTCTGGTCACTCTTCGCTCATTTCAAGCTTGGGTCATCAAAGGTCTGCATGTATGGAAGGAGAACCTTCTTCAAGCCAAAAAATAATCCAAAAAGCACTGGACTCCCAGCAGAGACATCAGCACCATCTTCTGTGAGCATCTCTTGCCAGAAGTCAATGTGCCTGTAGGCTCTGACCCATGGACTCCTCTATGAGTCTCTAAAAACTGGCATCTTTACCTCCAACACGATGTCTGTCTTTAAAAAATGAATGAAGTCATTCTCAGGTGCCCAAGGGATATGTATGTCTCTAGTTACCGAAGCTTTTAAGATCAAAAATGTTAATAAAGGTGGAGGGGCATTAGAGATAATTTACACAGGGGAAGGAGACCCATTCCAGGAAGCAGACCCAGGAGTGCACTCTGAATATAAATTGTCCTAGGAGACACATGTGATGACAAACCAAGAGATGACTGGGAAGGAGCACCCAGGCAAAGAGCAGCAAGCTAAGGAAAACTGCTCAGCCATGTGGCTCATAGTCTCAGGTTTTATGGTAATGGAGCTAGTTTCTGGGTAGTCTCTAGCCAATCATCTTGCTTGGGCCATATTTGGTGCTCAGGGTCCTTCCTGGTGGTGCAAGCATCCCCCAGTAGGATCAGGGAACTTGCCCAATGCATTGAGGGGAATCTCACCAGGAGAGATGACTCCCAAAAGAGGAGGAGCTAAAAAGTATCACTTGGTTTTTCCCCAGGTACCATGGAAGATGTTAATTACTCTATACAATGGTAAATATTGGACTGCAAAGGCCAACTTTATCTTAAATCACAGTGGCATTAAATATATTATGTATAGTTTTTAAATTATGTCAGAAGAAGACCAACTTCTAGGTGTTATAAGTTAAAAAGTCACCTCTCAATTGGCCACACATATGGGGACTGAGGAGGCTTCCCTGGTTGCTCAGACAGTGAAGACTCTGCCTGCAGTGTAAGAGACCCAGGTTCAATTCCTGGGTAACGAAGATCCCCTGGAGGAGGAAATGGCAACCCACTCCAGTATTCTTGCCTGGAGAATCCCATGGACGGAGGAGCCTGGCGGGCTACAGTCCATAGGGTCACAAAGAGTCAGACATGACTGAGCAAATGACACTTTGACATTCTTCATGGGGGCTGAAATATTATCCTACATTATCTCCATACTATGAAGTTTCCCACCCCAGCCCCAATATGATTTTGTTGGACCAAGAGAAAGAGGTTTTGTTCTCAGGTTTCACTGTGGTGCACAGCAAAACGTATGATTGTTGAAGGGGTTGAAGAGGTCAGCTTGAGACTGAAAATGATACTTTATGACAAGGAACTTTTTAAAGTTATCTGGTTCTAACCCCTTGATGTCTAAAAGGGAAAACTCATGAAGTAGGTAAGGAAAGAAAATACATATCATGGTGGGATTTTCCCTCACTTTTTTGAATGAAGAACTTTGTGTCTCATATCAACTGTAAAAAAATGCACAACATGGAGAGCTGTGAGTTGTTTTATTTGGGCAAAATGAGGACTATAGACCAGGAGACAGCCTTTTGGATAGCTGAGGGCTTACCTGAGAAACTGAGGCAGGGAGACCGGGGGGGAGGGATGAGGGTCAGTATGCATGTGATTTTGGCAAAGAGGCAGTGCATGCAATCAAGCATGTATTTTTCCCAGAAGGTTTCTACTAGTCTCATGAAGATGACTGCTAGTCACCAGGAGCAGATGACAACATGAAAGATTTTAGTACTTTCTAAATATGAGGAGATGCAAGAATTTGGCTCATAAAGTCTTCTCCTAAAAATATCTAACTATCTGAAGACTGGTTCTGCCAGTTTTTCCCATAACACAGAGTGCCTCTTCCCTGCTCTCCACCCTAACTCTTTTGGTGATGCCATCCAGCCATCTCGTCCTCTGTGGCCCCTTCTCCTCCTCAGTCTTTCGCAGCATCAGGGTCTAACACATCTGGTGTGCATCTGTTCCTGGCAGCCTGTTCTTCCCTAGGAGAAACAGAATTCTCTCATTTACTCAAGAGAGAGCTAGGGGGAATTTTTCCTTTAGACTGCAGACAAAATTTTAACATCAGAAAACTTTGAGGAAAAGCAAAAAAAAAAAGGCAAGAGAAGACAGATGTTTTATTAAAAAAAAAAATGCATACTAGCCATATATAAAAGAACCCAAAATTAAAGTCCAAAACAGTTCAGTCCATTATGATGCAAACTGCTCTGACACCAGCAGTCTCATTATATCTACATTTTACTAAACTAATTTCAATGCTATCACTGTGTCATCTGACCATTCACTTTTTATTGCTTATGCTAATGGGTTTTGTGGGTGGCGGATTAGTTGCATTTTAATGCCCAGCAGCAAAAGATGAAAATATTCCAATGACAGTAATGGATGAAAAAGTACCCTGCTGCTTACAGCTTCAGACATAGAACTACATGATTTTTTGTTTTAATGTATGTTGCCTCTGCTGGTTTAATCATTTTGACAATAATAGACCTCAATTCCGCAGAGACTTTCCCCAAAGAAACCAGTGTCTCCTGAATAATATTTTTCTCTGTACTATCCCCTAAATCTTTTCTAAAGTTTCCTAAGAATTACAGATAAGTTGGGCAAATGTATATGGTTCACTGCACATAAATCTATTTAACTTTCACATATGAGCGGATTCATTTAAAGGAAAGAAAATAAGATAACACTAGTAAAAACAATGCTTGATTAAAGGCGGCAGAAGTTTGAGGGAAGGAGAATGAAAACTCTGGGTGTACAGACCAACCAAGGCTGGAGAATATTTACTCTGGCTGCCCAAAAGGTTAAGTCTCCCCACCTTAGTGTGATAAAATACTAGTCTTACCCACAACCCGTATAATGTTTCCAGTAGTGGAAAGAAAGGGAAACTTAGCAGGCTCATGGCCTGGGTAGATCTTGTGTTTTTTCTCTCCCTGTACAGACAGAAAGCAATGCAAAAGTTGTAGACCTTACAAAAGTTAATGAAATAATTATCTGTTCTCAACTACCAGCGTAGAGCCCTTTCAGGTTAAAATCTGCTGGGCCAGAGGCTCAGACTGGTCCTGCCATATACAACCCAGAGATGTCTAATCATTTCACTGGAGTGAGACTCCAGTGGGTATTTAAACAACCCAGACCACAGACGGCAAAACTTTCTCTCCTTTTTTTTCTGGAGTGAGGAGAGGGAAGTATGGTAAGGTAAGTAGAAAGAGCTTGGAGATGCCATAAGTGATTCTTGTAAATAAATCTTTCCCAACCTGAAGAGCACACTGATCCTTGAACTTTTCACCTTCGGCTTTTTCCTTCATTTCTTCAATCAAGAAAACCAAGGCACTTTCTGCCAACAAACCTCTGTAAGCAAGAAATATCAACATGAAACTTCTAATGGATTTTTCTTGTATTCCCCAATGAAGAACATCCCAGGAGGGATTTGTCTATTGTGGAGAACATGAAACCACTCCTGTGTTTGCATGGATGGCACTGATCCCAAACCAACAGCTAGCTCCCTGTAAGATGTCACACACAGTGTGTATGTAATCACACACACACACACACACACACACGGCAAAACAAAGGAGAGGTAAGCTGACAAGAACTCATGAGCTAGAAATGGAATTCCTTCAAATAAATCTTCTTGGATTCATTTTATTAGGAAAATTATTTATGCTTCTCTTTGCCTTCAGATTGAAAGAGTTACTGTAGCTAAGCATTATGAAAATTACTCAAAGAAACCAGAGACTAGAGTTTGGAACCATCTTGAAATAAATGCCCAAACTGAACATATTCTCTCCACTATATATGTATGTTATAATGTATAATGTAATATATACATTTATATGTATATATACCATACATATATATACTCTCCATTGTGTATGCATATAGATTTGTATTATAAAGGAGTGGTAATAACTAAAAAGGAGCTAACCCTCTTATTAAGTAGAGCATATGCATGGGCCTGAGCTGCTCAGGCGGCGCTAGTGGTAAAGAATCTGCATACCAACACAGGAGACATAAGAGATGTGGGTTCGATCCCTGGGTCAGGAAGATCCCCCGGAGACGGGAAGGGCTACCTGTTACAGTATTCTTGCTTGGAAAATTCCATGGACAGAGCAGCCTGGCAGCCTCAGTCCATGAGGTTGGAAAGAGTTGGACAGGACTGAAGGGATTTAACACACACACATGCATGGGCATGTGATGGAAATTTAGGTGATTAATATAAGCCCTGATGAGAAGATGCTGAGAGCTCTTAAAACAGAAACAACAAGCCAAGATTCTGAGCTCCGGGCTATAACAACGGCATTTGGCATCACAGAGCCCACCGCTAACGAGAAAGTAGAATCCAGCTGAAAGCACACAGGGTTAGCGAATGAGTCCCCCATGCACACCTGTTAGGACCGGAACGTCTCCAGAATTTGGTTTCATCTCTTCCGAGGAAGCAAAGTGAAAATCTGTTATTATTCTTTTCTTTAGAAAGAAAAGAATAATAACACAGAGTGAAGTAAGTCAGAAAGAGAAAAACAAATATTATATATTAACATTTATACGTGGAATCTAGAAAACTGGTAAAGATGAAACTATTTGCAGGGCAGGAATGGAAATGCAGACGTAGAGAAAAGACGTGCGGACATGGTGGCAGCAGGGGTGAGCTGGGAGATCGGGACATATGCACACACCATGGGTAAAGCCGATAGCCCGGGGGAACCTGCTGTCTAGCGCAGGGAACTCGGCTCCTTGCTCTGTGACGACCTAGAGGGATGGGATGACGCAGGGCAGTGGGAAGAAGAGCCAAGAGGGAAGGGATATATGTAAACATAGAGCTGATTGACTTTGTTGTATGGCAGAAACTAACATAAAATTGTAAAGCAACCATACCCCAAAAAACTTTTTTAGAAAAATGTTTTGGCATAAATTTAAAAAAACAAAAAACAATAGTACCATCAGCTAAGATACATTGTTTTAAATTTGAAACGGCACGATATTCCTGATTTTTATAATTATGGTATGAATACATGGGAGGCTTCCCCAGCGGCTCAGCAGTAAGAAATCTTCCTGCAATGCAGGAGACGCATGCTCGATCCCGGGCTCAGGAAGATCCTGGAGGAGGGCATGGCTACCCACTGCAGTATTCTTGCTGGGAGAATCCTGGGAGGAGCCTGGGATGCTGAGGTCCATGGGTCACAAAGAGTTGGACACGACTGAAGTGACTGAGCAGGGGGTTACACGTAAGATGTCAACTTTAGAGGAAGATGGATGAAGGGTATATGGAGTGTGCTTTTCTATTTGGGGATCTTTCTATAAATCCAAAATTATTTCAAGGTAAAAGATTTAAAAACAGTATTATATGGTAGAGGATTTTTACAAGAAGTTAGCACAGATCATTCAAACTCCAGAGTCTTTATGAGCTTGTCTCTCTTTTGGATGATAATCACAATGATCCTTGAGACCACTGTTTACACAAAGTTAAATACTCTCATGGGGACTCAATAGCTATTGCCAGTGAAAACCTCAACGTGTCCCAACTTGAATCAATTTAGACTGAAAAGACCCGAAACATGAAGTTAGGAATAAGCAATCAATGAAGAACAATGAGACATAACCATATAACCCAGACACTGAGAACAGAAAGCTAGTTCTGCTGTTGGCGTGTGTTTTATGTATTAGCAGCTTGTAAGGAGAAATAAATTCGGCAAAAAGGGAAGGAAATAGACATCTTTCATCCCCTATACTTTTGACAACTATAAAAAAAATCGATGGCCCTCTTGATTCTGCAAGAATGAACTTACCCGCCACTGGAGTCACGTCACTGACCTTCAACACCCCCTGAAAGGAGCTCGGGAGTGAGGCAGGCTGTGCTCTGGGAAAACTGGGAGGACAGGCCTTCAGAGAGTTAGATATTTTCAAGAGAAAAAATTATGAGAACCTCAATTCTTACATCTCCCCATACTTAGAAAAACACTAGAACTGCTAACTAAGATGTCTGCTCCTCATGACTAGCAGCTGTCTTCTATCAAGATGTGTGCTTGGTTGCAACGCACCCTCTTCACTGAAATCGTATACAATGACCTTCTCCCCTCACTGCTTTGGAACAGTTTTTCAATACTGAGAGGCTGTCTCTTGGGCCATAGTCCCCAGTAAGATACTGAATGAACTTGACTCAAAGTTTTTACATCATGCCTTTTTTTTTTTTAAGTCCACACTTGTAATATGCTTCTGACTAGTTTGCTCTTTTTTATTTTTTTGAATCTATAATTAATAGATTTATTAGAACAAGAAGTGACAGATACAACTGGGTTCCATTTGCTCATTCCAGATAATTTCAAAGAACCTCTGAGCCATCTTCTGGAACACTAGCAGTTATGTCTGATTTATAATGTCAGAAATCCACTGGCCTTTGTTTTCCTTGAGTCATCTTGCTGAATCAGTGAGTATATCCCATTGCTGTCCCTGCCTTGCACATTGCATGCATGCTCTGTTGTGTGCAAATCTTTGTGACCCCATGAACTGTAGCCCACCAGACTCCTCTGTCCATGGGATTTCCCAGGCAAGAATCCTAGGATTGCCTAGGGTTGCCATTTCCTCCTCCAGGGGATCTTCCAGACCCATGTATTGAACCAATGTCTCCCATGTTTCCTGCAGTGGCAGGCAGATTCTTTACCACTGAGCCACCTGGGAAACCTCACTCTGGCATATTAAACTGGGTTTGATTCTATTCTAATACACAAAAGCATGCTTTTTAGCAGAAAGCAATTACTAATTGCACTGAAAAAACACTGACTTCAGCCAAAAGAAGAAAAAGCACCATTTAGTTATTTAGCTTTCAGGAATGCCACGTTTATCTTTGGGTTACTAAATATGTCATTTTCAGCATAAGAAATGGGGGCAGCCAACATTCAGATGAAAACATAATTAAGAAACACACTTGGTTGCTGAGTTGTTTTGTCATGAAATTAGCCACTCAGATTTCCATACTCAGGAAAAATAAATTTATTTATTTTACCACTAAATCAAATTTATTCACCACTAAAAAGTCATTTACATTTTCAAGGGATGTAAAGAAAAACTGGTGATCCAGAAAGACTATGTAACTTAATCCTGAGTCAGGTTCCCTTGATTAGAAAACAAGTCAACCCATGTGCGTAGGGGAGGTGGAAAGGGTGAAGATCGTCAAAGACCAAGCTATTGGATTTTTAACTACTCCGCATCCCTTTTTACTGCACCAATTGCAAGCAAGTATCTTGTCATGCTCAACAAAAATTGACATTGAAAAAAGCTAACCATCTCAATCTCCCTTTCTCAGTGGGGTCATTGACATAAAAGCTATTGCTACTCTGTTCAAGTTTTGAACAGAATAAAGCTTTAAGAAGTTTTGACTAAGTATGTCTTTGAGACCTAGTATAAACAGTGGTGGTCACAAAATTTTTGAAAAACTTAGAAGAAAAGAAGAACCTGCCACTTGAGAGGCAGACCTGTATACAGGTCAGGAAGCAACAGTTAGAACTGGACATGGAACAACAGACTGGTTCCAAATAGGAAAAGAAGTACATCAAGGCTGTATATTGTCACCCTGCTTATTTAACTTCTATGCAGAATACATCATGAGAAACACTGGGCTGGAGGAAGCACAAGCTGGAATCAAGATTTCTGGGAGAAATATCAATAACCTCAGATATGCAGATGACACCACCCTNTGGATGGCATCACTGACTCAATGGACATGGGTTTGGGTGGACTTTGGGAGTTGGTGATGGACAGGGAGGCCTGGAGTGCTGAGGCTCATGGGATCGCAGTCAGACACAACTGAGTGACTGAACTGAAAGGAAGAAAGGAAGATATTTCCTGATGTGTGTGTTCTCACTCATCTCTCTTTGTGACCTTATCGATTGTAACCTGCCAGGCTCCTCTGTTCATATAATTCTGCAGGAAGAATACTGGAGTGGCTGGCCATGCTCTCCTCCAGGGGATCTTCCCAACTCAGGGATCAATCCCGCATCTCTTCTGTCTCCTGCATTGACAGGTGGATTCCGTACCACTAAAGCCACCTGTGAAGCCCTCCTGCTGTATATATTTACTGTAAATTATAGCTTTTTCCCACTTGAGTAAGGATAGAAAGGGACCATTCCAACAAAGCCTCAAATTGTATTACTTTTATAAAAATTGTCACCTTAATTTATGATCCTCACAACCCAAACCAAGTCCTTTCATGTTATTTTTTTAAAACTCTCCAACAGTCAATCTCTGACATTCCTCATTAGACTTATCAACTCTTGTTTCTGGAGTCCAGTTTATTTGGCTTGGAGGGATCAGCCGACTCTTTGGAGATTCCCAATTGGCCCAGTGCCAAATTCTTCTGTTTGATCTAATTGTTCAACAATGGCTTCACAAAAATTTATTTTGATCCAAATCTTCCCAGGCACATAGACTTTTTAAAGAAATAATATTTTCATACTTAGAGAAGAATAACAACCAAGCTTTTAAAATATTTGATTTCCTTCCTTCTCATCTGAGCTAAAAGCTTTCTTCATTCTCCATAGAGGTTTTAAAGAATATAAACAGATATAAATCACCTGCCTGACTAACCTGAACCTTCACACACTTAGTGGACTAGAGGTGATGGGCATTTCTGATTTATATTCTACATTTCCCTTGAAGTGGTTAGTGAGTAATGAGCCGGCAAGAGAGAGGCAGAAAGCCCAAGTGCAATCCCTGCTGGGTGACCTTGATTATTGTTGCTGTTCAGTCATGTCCGACTCTTTGTGACCTCATGGACGGCAGCATGTCAGGCTTCCCTGTCCTTCACCATCTCCTGGAGTTTGCTCAAACTCATGTCCATTGAGTCAGCGATGCCATCCAACCATCTCATCCCTGTTGTCCCCTTCTCCTCCTGTCTTCAGTCTTTCCCAGCATCAGGGTCTGTTCCAATGAGTCAGTTCTTCCCATCAAGTGGCCAGAGTATCAGAGCTTCACTTTCAGCATCAGTCCTTCCAATAAATATTCAGGGTTGATTTCATTTAGGATTGACTGGTTTGATCTCCTTGCTGTCCAAGGGATTCGCAAGAGTCTTTTGCAATACCACAGTTCAAAAGCATCAATTCTCAGCCTACTTTATGGTCCAACTCTCACATCCATACATGACTATTGGAAAAATAATAGCTTTGACTATACAGAGCTTTGTTGGCAAAGTAGCATCTCTTCTTTTTAATACACTGTCTAGGTTTGCCATAATTTTACTTCCAAGGAGCAAGAATCTTTTTATTTCATGGCTGCAGGCACCATCTGCAGTGATTTTGGAGTCCAAGAAAATAAAATCTGTCACTGTTTCCATTAAGACCTTGATTAAGCTCTCCCTTTTGGTTGAAGGTTACATTCTCAGGACTTTTCTGAGAAAGAAGCTGAGAGCTGACAGGGGCAGACGTACAGGCAGGAAGTTGATGATCAAAAAGAGTTGCCCGTTCATAAATGGAAAAGCCAGCTTAAAACTCAATATTATAAAAGCTAGGATCGTGGCACCCAGTCCTATCAATTCATGGCAAATAGAAGGGGGAAAGGTAGAAGGAGTGACAGGTTTTCTCTTCTTGGGCTCTCAAATCACTGCGGATGGTGAGCACAGCCATGAAATTAGACTATTACTTCTTGGCAGGAAAGCTATGACAAACCTAGACAGTGTGTTAAAAAGCAACGAAAGACATCACTTTGTCGACAAAGGTCTGTATACTCAAAAGTATGGTTTTTCTAGAGGTCATGTACAGATGGCAGAGATGGAGCACAAAGAAGGCCGAGCACCGAAGGACTGATGCTTTCAAAATGTGGTGCTGGAGAACACACTCTTGTCCCTTGAACAGCAAGATCTAACCAGTCAATCCTAAAGGAAATCAACCCCGAATATTCATTGGAAGGTTTGATGCTGAAGCTGAAGCTCCAATACTTTGGCTACCTGTTGCGAAGAGCTGACTCATTGGAAAAGACCCTGATGCTGAAAAGATTGAAGGAAGAAGGAGAAGAGAGTGACAGAGGATGAGATGGTTGGATGGCATCACCAGTTCAATAGACATGAACTCGGGCAGGCTCTGGGAGATGGTGAGGGACTGGGAAGCCTGGTGTGCTGCAGTCCTTGAGGCCCCAGTTGGGCATTACTTGGTGAATGAAGAACAACAGCAAAGCTAGGGCCAAGCAAAACTACAGGGACTCAAAAGTATTCACTCTTTTCCAGTATCAGATGTGATAAGTGAAAGACTTGAAAAAAGGTTCTGTAGTCAAGGCCTATGTAATCCCATTTATGCTGCATCATTGTGAATATGGAATGAAAGTTACAAACCCAGTTAGTATAACATTATTTTTCAAAATAAAGTTATTCATCTTGATTAAAAACAAGGAAAATATGAATTATTATAGATGTACCTGTTAAAAAGATAGTCCTCCTCAAGATCACTGCTGACATTTTAAGCCAGATGATTCTATACCTGAGGAGGTGTCTCTGGCATTATAACATGCTTAGCAGTGTTCCTGTCCTCTTCCCACTAAATGCTAAGGGCCCCTTTTCCCTCTGGAGAGAATCAAAATGTCTCCAAACACTGGAAAACGTGCCCTGAGGGTAAAATATCTCCTGGTTGAAAACCACTGCTGCTTTTGTTTTTTAAGACAAGGAGCCACTTAAAAGCACATTCAGTTTTTCCATGAAACTCCATCAAGTTCTCCCAGGTCCAGATTTTTGACGCTTTGACTTAGCTTCTCATTTGAGGGCCTGTCACTTTAAGAGAGCCTTCCAAAGATTTGGGAATATGTTTATTAATAATTATTCGAGGCTTGAATGTTTGGAGAGGGAGGGAAGAGATTATTTCCTATTTGTGCTACATTCCAGCTCCTGGCAGGGTACTAACATCATAGTATGCTCTAATAAGGACTTGGATGGATGATGGATAGATGGATGGACGATGGATGGATGGATGGATGAAAAGTGAAATGAAAAGAAATCAGCGTAGAGAGCTATGGATTTATTTTCTTTAGCTGTCTCTTTACCTATATTATACTAGGGAGTGGTGTCCCCCTTGCGTGCTCAGTCATGTCCAACTCTTTGAGACCCCATGGACTGTAGCCCGCCAGGCTCCTCTGTCCATGGGATTTTTCAGGCAAGAATACTGGAATGAATTGCCATTTTCTCCTCCAGGGAAGCTTCCCAACCCAGGGATCAAACCTTTATCTCCTGTATCTCTTGCATTATAGGCAGATTCTTTACCTACTACTTTATCATTATTATTATTGAAATATAGTAGATTTACAGTGTTGTGTTGCTTTCAGGTGTACAGCAAAGTGATTCAGTTGAACATATACAAATATCTGTTCTTTTTCAGATTCTTTCCCATATAGGTTAGTATAGAATATTGAATAGTGGTCCCTGTGCTGTACACGCATGCTGAATCGCTTCAGTTGTGTCTGACTCTTTGTGACCCCGTGGACTGTAGCCTGCCCGGCTCCTCTGTCCATGTGATTCTTCAGGCAAGCGTACTGGAGTGGGTTGCCTTTCCCTTATTCAGGGAATCTTCCTGACTCAGGGATCCAGCCCGCGTCCCTTATGTCTCCTGCATTGGCAGGCATGTAGGTTCTTCACCACTGGCACCATCTGGCAAGCCCTTGTTGATTATCTATTTTAGCAACCCACTCCAAGTTTCTGGCCTGGAGAATCCCATGGACTAAGGAGCCTGGCAGGCTACAGTCCATGGGATCGCAAAGAGTTGGATACAGCTGAGCAGCTAACACTACACACTATATAGCAGTGTGTGTGTGTTAATCCCAGTGGAGTGGTACATTAAAGGGCCAGGAACATAATGTGATACTTCAGGTCTCTCACCCATTCTGCAATAGATAATGCCGTCAGGTTGAGAATTAAACCAGCCATGGCCCTCACCAGGAGACTTAAGGCACAACAGCAGGAACATGAACACACCAAGGTGCAAGAGTCTGTCCCACCACCTGCATTCGCTCTGTACCTTCCACCCACTGTCTGGGGACAAAGGACTTCAAGTGGGTCAGTGTTACCAGGAAGCAGGCTTCTCAGGGCAAGCTCTCAGTTCAGACTACACTTGAGGTTCCAGGCCTGCCTGAGGTCTATAAACGCACATTCCTTCTCCACAGCAGTAATTTAATCTGCCATCTCTATTGTGGTTGGCCAAGTTTGTCTAAATTACCCCTTCTGTGACTCTGAAACTTGACCTTGTGGATTTGTTTTTGGAAAATTCTTTTTGTCGTCTGCAATCAGCCGGTCTCCAATTTGAAGATCTCATCTTTAGACTATATAAATAAACTGGCTTCTGACATGATACTTGCCCCCACCCAGCCCCCTCCTAGCGGGGGCTCTGATTTTTCTAAAAGAACAAAACTGGGCCCTGCAGAAGACTGGAGATGGGGAGTTCCTAACGTTTTGATTTTGTGGGAGGTATTTTTGTTGCTATAGAAGTAAGCAGAAAGTCCCTCCGAGCCCCTTCAATAATAAGTCTGACCATCACCCCATCTCTCCTGTGAGGAAAATGTCTTGTTCATAAAGCCACTCATGGCAGGATTATTTGGCTCCCACTGAGAAATGTCGTATAGGGATCTTCTGCTTCCTAGAAATCACTCTCTTCCTAACCCCAGGGAGAGATTATTCTTGACTTTTAAATGACACCCTCTGTTCAGCAGGCCAAGCAAAGAAGAGGAGTTAATCACTCCTTTTAAGGATCAAATTGAGCACCGAGACAGAGATGGCAAAAAAAGAAGAAAGCTTTTAGAGAACTGGGAATGTTAAAAAAAAAAAAAAATCAAACATCTAATAGTTGTCAGGGAGAAAGAAAAATTTTCTTCTACCCTTCTAGGTTTTTCTGGCTGGTTTAAGAATTAAATGAACATGATACAACATGCTGTTGTGGTGGTTTAGTTGCTAAGTCATATCCAACTCTTTGAGACCTCATGGACTGCAGTGCACCAGGCTTCCCTGTCCTTCACCATCTCCCGGAGTTTGCTCAAACTCATGTCCATTGAGTTGGCGATGCTATCCAGATTAACAGGAGAAAATCAAGCAAAAGGTTAGCAACAGGTATATGTAAGACTTTCCTAGTGGCTTTGTGGAAAAGAATCTGCCTGCAGTGCTGGAGACATGGGTTCCATCCTTGGGTGGGGAAGATGCCCTGGAGAAGGAAATGGCAACCCACCTCCAGTATTCATACCTAGGAAATCCCATGGACAGAGGAGCCTGGTGGGCTACAGGCCATAGGGTTGCAAAGAGTTGGACATGACTTAGTGACTAAGCACAAACACACACACATGAGAGAGACCCAGGAAAACCAAGCATCTGGTCAAAATGACTGCAGCTCTCACCTGAAATACCATCATCAGCTAAAGACAAATGAAAGTGTTGGGGTCATGGTTTGGGACTTCAAAGAAAAGGAAGGCAATTCACATGGAGATAGAAAATCAAGTGTTTGATAAACAAATGTTTGCTGAGCCAGGCAGGCTAATGGTACACAGAGAGAATTCTAGCAAATTTGCTAGGTTCCTGTCTACACACCTAGTTCATATCATAGCTATGGTGAACAGGTTTTCTATCCACATTCTTTAGACAGTTAGGAGGAAGGTCAAAGATTCTTTCGGAGTCTGTCGGGACTCAAAAATAATGAGGCTCTGGGAATTTCCTCACGTTCCAGTGTTTAGGACTCAGCGATTTACTGCCATGGGCCAGGGTTTGACCCCTGGTTGGAGAACAAAGATCCTGCAAGCCATGCAGCCAAAAAAAAAAAAAAAAATCAAAAAACAAAACAGAGAAAAAATAATCAGCCTCAATCAAATTTCATGACAAAGAGACACATTTTTGGGGTGGCACATTTTGCTCCTGCACATTATGTTGCCTCCCACACCTCCGTGCAGAAGCCCATCGTCTCATGACCCAGCTCCATCTCCCATTCTTTCCGTGCATAGCACCCCAAAGCTCAGAGATGAGTAAGACCAAAAGAAGATCAGTCCTTGATCCTCAAAGATTTAAAATCCAGATGTGTGGTGGCAGAGAAATAAGAAGTATGCAGAAATAGCAACAAGACAGGGAAGAATATAATGGCATAAATGCCCAAAAGGCTCAAATGTCCAATGGAAAGAGAAGACATATTCATTTTGTAGCGGCTGAAGAATGACTTTGTGGCACGTGAACCAATCTTAAAGGATGGATTGCACGTGGGCAGGAAGAGATGAATGCATACGGAGGAGTGGGAAGGCTGTATTTTATGTGATGCAGAAAATGAGCAAAGTACAAATGTGGGAGAGTGCTCAGAAGGGAGGAAGAGAACAGGAAGAATTCAGTCCTCACTTGGAGTCTGCATCATTTTCGGGTCCATTCAGGAGAGAAAAATCACATTAGCTGTTTTAATGGAGAGAAGGTAACATACAGATGAGTTAGCTAGAGCTTCCCTGCAGGCTCAGTGGTAAAGAATCCACCTGCCAATGCGGGAGACACAGGTTCAGACCCTGGCCCGGGAAGATCCCACATGCTATGGAGTAACTGAGCCCATGCGCTACTGCTAAGCCTGTGCTCTAGAGCCTGCGCTCTGCAAAAGAGTAGCCCTGCTCCCTGCAACTAGAGAAAAGCTCAAGCAGCAGTGAAGACCCAGGGCAGCCAAAAAAAAAAAAAAGATAAATACTTAGAAATATTTTTAAAAAGCATAGTTAGCTAATATAAAATTCTGAATAAGTAAGTGAAAAAGCAGTATTAGCCATAGGAAGCATATTGAATCTTGAGGCAAAAAGAAAGGAAAATGTGTGCACCCAAATACACATGATTTCATATATTTTTTAAGTGGTGAATTTTCCTGGAACACTAAATTAGCTGAAAAATAATGAAAAATTGAAAAGTTTGTGTATTGAAATTCACAATATTGCTTTTAATTTAAATGTTTTATTTATACCCAAACCCAATTTATAATAATTTTACATCATTTTAAGCTAATTCAAAATTATTCAAGGTTATCCCCTGGACAGGAGAAATGGTCAAATATGATAATCCTCTCAATAAGAATTTGAAATGGGCAAAAAATCATACATTTTGAAAATAGAGTTTATGAGTTTGTGTTTATTAAAGCCAGTGGAACACATTTTTCTCTTTAGCCTCAGGCTCTAAGATGCCTCAGCATGGTACAGAAATTTTGGCATTTTGTTCACTATGGTTTTGTGCATTTAATTTTGAGTTTTGAAAAATATCGCATTCATATGTAGGTTGCCTGGATTCCTGAGAATCTTGATGTCCCCTTTAATTCTATGCCTGAGGCAACTGACTCACTGACCTCACCCTAATCTTGGCCCTATGAAAAGGTAGAATAGAATTCTAACTGCCATATGATCCTGCAGTTCCACTCCTAGGTATGTATCCAGACAAAATTATAATTCAAAAAGATACATGTGCCCCTGTGTTTATAAAAGTATTATTTACAAGAGCTAAGACACGGAAACAACGTAAAAGTCCATCAACAGATGAATGGATAAAGCTGTGGTTCAATGGAATACTCCTCAGCCATAAAGAGAATGAAGCAATGCCCTCTGCAGCAACGTGAATAGAGATTATCATACACCATGTGATATCACTCATGTGGGAGATCTAAAATACGACACAAATGAACTTACTTATGAAACAGAAACAGACTCACAGACATAGAGAACAGACCTATGGCTGCCAAGGAAAAGTTTGGGATTAGCAGAAGCAAACTATTGTATACAGATAGATAAACAACAAGGTCCTACTGGATAGCATAAGGAACTGTATTCAAAATCCTATAATACACCACAATGGAAAAAGTATGTCAATATATACATATAAATGAGTGATTTTGCTGTAAAGCAGAAATTAAACAACATTGTAAATTACCTGTACTGCGATTAAAAAGAGAGAGAGAGAGAACTCTAAGAAACCACAGCTAGGTGAGCAAGTGTTGCTGGTTCCTAGGAGCAGACAGCCTGAGGAACGCACCCAGGAAAAAGGAAGGATCAGTCCCTTCTTCTTTCAGTCCTGAGGTCTCTCTCTCCCGCCCACTAGAAGAAGAGTCTAACAGGGTGCCCACAGACAAAGCAGAATCCTGGTCCAGCATCACAAAGCCAACTATAAAAGAGTGAGTTTGGGGCTAAAATGAATAGCCAAAAAGCTGGCATATGGACGATTTCCCCTGAGTTGAATTTTGAAAGATAGTAAGATAATCATTTTTTGAGCACTGTGCTAGGCTCTTTACAATATCACACAGTTAATACATAAAAGTGTTCTGAACCCCAAACTAGTTCAGTCTCACCCCAAAGCTTCTGCTCTCGATCACGATGCCATAAGTGAAGGAGAGGACATGTCAGGCAAAGGAAAACAGAATCAGTTCAGTTCAGTCGCTCAGTCGTGTCCGACTCTTTGTGACCCTATGAACCGCAACACGCCAGGACTCCCTGTCCATCACCAGTTCCTGGAGTTTACCCAAATCCATGTCCATTGAGTCGGTGATGCCATCCAGCCACCTCACCCTCTGTCATCCCCTTCTCCTCCTGCCCTCAATCTTTCCCAGCATCAGGATCTTTTCAAATGAGCCAGCTCTTTGCATCAGGTGGCCAAAGTATTGGAGCTTCAGCTTTAGCATCAGTCCTTCCAATGAATATTCAGGACTGATTTCCTTTAGGCTGTCCTGGTTGGATCTCGTTGCAGTCCAAGGGACCCTCAAGAGTCTTCTCCAACACCGCAGAATAGAGCGAGGTAGAAGGATTGACAAATAGCATGGTGTGTAATGGCAACAAGTAGTATAGTTACAGAACATCTCGTTTGTGCTGGACAACTTGCCAAGTGTTTTATATTTTATTTTTTACTTGTAGGTGCTTTTCTTCATCCCATTTTACAGATGGGAAACCAAGTCATAGAACATTAGTTAAATTTTCCCAGTGACATTCAGCTCATAAGTGAAACAATCAGAATACAAACCTCAACTTCATAGTCTTTGCCCTTACTCACTAGCCAGACTGCCTCCCGCAGAATATATAATGAACATGAGGCCGGAGGTATGATATAGTCAGGTCATGGCGGCCATCCCAAGGTACAGGACTTAATTCTCCGTAGGAATGGGGACTGCCGAAGCATTTTAAACAGCATCAATTTTGTGTTTTGTATGGGTCACAATGGTCTGAGCACAATTTGGAGGATAAATTTTAAAAGGTCAAAGATTTACACAATCTGAAGGGAAACCAGAATATAGGATGTATTTTAAATATACACACAGGAATTAGAGAAACCAATTATAAAACTATTGCAGTAATTCAGTGAGTAGAGCTCTAATGGAGTTGAGAATAGGGACCATATTTAAGAGACTAGAGACATTTATAACACTAGTGATTAGACATGGATAATGATAAACAGCACTGGAGAAGACTCTTGAGAGTCCCTGGGACTGCAAGGAGATCAAACCAGTCAATCCTAAAGGAAATCAGTCCTGAATATTCATTGGAAGGACTGATGCTGAAGCTGAAGCTCCAATACTTTGGCCACCTGATGCAAAGAACTGACTCATGGAAAAGACCCTGATTTTAGTAAAGATTGACAGCAGGAGGAGAAGGGGACCACAGAGGATGAGATGGTTGGATGGCATCACCGACTCAATGGACATGAGTTTGAGCAAGCTCCAGGAGTTGGTGATGGACAGGGAAGCCTGGTGTGCTGCAGTCCATGGGGTCGCAAAGATTTGGACACAACTGAGCAACTGAACTGAACTGAACTGAGTGATAAACAGGGAAGAGTAATGGACTACCATGGTTTGGGGTTCTGGCCAGCAGGTTAGCATGTCATCCACTGATAGAAATATCAGTCTAGTGCAGTAGACTAGTTCCTTTCAACATTTGTTTTCTGGAGCTTTGAGCGTATGTAGAAATATCCCTGGTCAGGAAACTAGATCCCACATTCTGCAACTAAGACTTGGTGCATACAAAATAAATAAATACACAAACTGGTTTTTTTTTTTAATTTTTTAGAAATTAATGTAGCTCAACAAGTAGAAGATGTAGTAATAGATAAAATGAGGCAATGAGCTAGATCAAACTCCCTGGAAAATAGAGGGGGCCCAACAGACCCCAACCACCAACCTTACAGTGCTTTGGGAAGTGAGACAGGGAGGCTAAGAACAGACCAAAAAACACATGCTACTTTTGTCTAGGAGAAAGAACAAAAGAACTTAGGGGGTGGTTCATTTGCTTGTTGAGGCTGACATTTGCAGTTCTGTCTGCAGCAGAAGAATATTCCAGAAATTGGAGACCAGTGATTCATATCCTGGCTGTAAATATATTGCACTAAGACGGAGGGATTAGAATGGGTTTTAATGAGAGATAATAATCCAATCTTGTATTCACATTTGACTGTCTGAAAGGATTTTTACATGTATCATCTTATATGCTTTCAATCAGCCAGAGATCAACATAATAAGAGAATGCAAGAGGCTCACAGGGAGCTGAGAAAGGAAGTTCCTCTCTCTCTCCTCTGCTTAGAAAACCACAAACTTGTGCGAGGAGTGATGTTGCCAGGCAACCACCAACTTCTATAAGCTTTGAGACTAGATGTTCTTGCTCTCCAGTAGGATGAAATATCAGATTGAAGGCACAGGAGGGACGTGAGGTTGGGGCTTGCTGATGCTTGTTGCTTGTTGATGGTGATGAACTTGCCGGTGTCCTGAGGGTCCTTGGTCTCTGGGTCAGCTCCAAGGCAAGTCATGGGTCCAGACAGGCCTTACACATATCAAATTTTAGAGGGCTTTTTTTTTTAAGCTTATCTATACAGCTGAAAAAAATTAGCTTGCTTTTCAGAAATTATCAAGCAATCAAACATAATTACAGCATGGCCTCTGGAGAAACTTGTGTGGTAATGTTGAAGTGATACAAGATGAAAGAGTTCAGCTTCTTTTCATATTGCTCAAGATATTTTATTACAATAGAGAACAGAGAGAGAGAGAAAACAAAAGGTCAAGGCCTCCTGGACCATGGATTATTTAAGAAAATAAGAAAAGTGAATATTAAAGCAACTCAAATCTCCATCCACAAATATTAGATTTAGCCTAGTAACATGATTATTTTCCAGTAATATTCAGTATCATGTATGTAAGCAAGGAAAAGGGGAATGGTTGTCTAGGGCTATAGATTTACAAAACTGGCTGTACTGGATGGAAGTAGGAATAAGTCTTTTCAATGTAGATCAAAGAAATGATTATAATGATGAATTCAAACATGTAAGCTGGGTAAAGAGGAGAGTGAAATCAGAAGTGAGCAGAGACTTCTGTCTCCCACCCCATCACCTTTCCCTTCACAGCTCTAAGACTCTCCTCTTTATCCATGTTGGAAAATGTTTAGAGACTTTTGGTTTGAAAAGGTACCTGATTTATTATTCTTCCTGTAATACACATTCTCATTTGGTTCTGACTTGTGATAGCTTGTTTTCATAGCCAAATGGCATTTTTAAGCCCATTAAGGGTTACTCCAACACAGAGCTGGGCAAACTCTGAGGCATTCATCTCTTTCCTGGCCCTTTACAGTCTGAAACAGAGATCATCAATGCGCTGTATTCACAGGAGATACACAATGCCTCTTGATGAAACATGCATAATAGGTTGGGGAACAAATATCACAGAAGCAAAGGCCATTTTTCACATTATGTCCGCCTCAACCGAGAACAGATTCTAGCAGTGAACAGTCCAGTGTTCTCCAAAACTGAGTAATTCAGGGGGCAAGTAAATAATTTCTGATCCATGCATACATGAATGTTCAGCTGGTTGATTTATATTACAGTGATATTATGACATCTCATCAGAGGGAGACTAGATGGAACTGAAGAAAGGAGATATAAGCAGAGCACTGAAAAATAATTCTCTAAGAGAAACAAGGCTGATGAACAAATTCATTTAGGGCAGTTTGCATTGCCTGTGATCACCAATATCTAAATAAAGTTGTTTATACTCCAGAGCAAGAATTTTGAAATAATGAACCTATTTCTTAAAAGTACCTGATAATCAGGTTTGGCAAATAGACAGATGCAAACAAAGGCTTATTTAGTAATACCATATGACCCCACCATCACCAGCCACAGAGGGCCAGGAGCTTCGGTTGCCCAACTACAGCATCTAAACAGCAGGTGAGGAAACACATGTTGAGAAATAGAACAAATAAACAAAAACAAATCAGTAAAGTTGCAAGACATAAAATCGAAACAAAGATCTGTTGTATTTCTATATTCAAGCAGCAAACTATCAGAAAGAGAAAGAAAACAATCTTATTTACAATTGCATCAAAAAGAGTAAAATACTTAGGGATAAAACTAATCAAGGGAGTGAAAGATGTATATACTGAAAACTATGTATATTGATAAAATCAATTGAAGAAGACATAAGTAAATAGATAGATACTCTGTGCTCATGACCTGGAAGAATCAGTATTCTTAAATTGTCCATTAAAATATCCATGTTCATTGTAGCATTATTTATAGTAGCCAAGATATGGAAATAACCTAAATATCCATTGATGAATGAATGAATATTAAAAGTGCATATATATATATATATNAATAGGTTGGGGAACAAATATCACAGAAGCAAAGGCCATTTTTCACATTATGTCCGCCTCAACCGAGAACAGATTCTAGCAGTGAACAGTCCAGTGTTCTCCAAAACTGAGTAATTCAGGGGGCAAGTAAATAATTTCTGATCCATGCATACATGAATGTTCAGCTGGTTGATTTATATTACAGTGATATTATGACATCTCATCAGAGGGAGACTAGATGGAATTGAAGAAAGGAGATATAAGCAGAGCACTGAAAAATAATTCTCTAAGAGAAACAAGGCTGATGAACAAATTCATTTAGGGCAGTTTGCATTGCCTGTGATCACCAATATCTAAATAAAGTTGTTTATACTCCAGAGCAAGAATTTTGAAATAATGAACCTATTTCTTAAAAGTACCTGATAATCAGGTTTGGCAAATAGACAGATGCAAACAAAGGCTTATTTAGTAATACCATATGACCCCACCATCACCAGCCACAGAGGGCCAGGAGCTTCGGTTGCCCAACTACAGCATCTAAACAGCAGGTGAGGAAACACATGTTGAGAAATAGAACAAATAAACAAAAACAAATCAGTAAAGTTGCAAGACATAAAATCGAAACAAAGATCTGTTGTATTTCTATATTCAAGCAGCAAACTATCAGAAAGAGAAAGAAAACAATCTTATTTACAATTGCATCAAAAAGAGTAAAATACTTAGGGATAAAACTAATCAAGGGAGTGAAAGATGTATATACTGAAAACTATGTATATTGATAAAATCAATTGAAGAAGACATAAGTAAATAGATAGATACTCTGTGCTCATGACCTGGAAGAATCAGTATTCTTAAATTGTCCATTAAAATATCCATGTTCATTGTAGCATTATTTATAGTAGCCAAGATATGGAAATAACCTAAATATCCATTGATGAATGAATGAATATTAAAAGTGCATATATATATATATATAACATATATAGGAATATTATTCAGCCATAAAAAAGAATGAAATCTTGTCATTTGCAATGTGAATGGATATCAAGAGAATTATGTTAAGTGAAGTAAGTCACACAAAGATGTATATAAACTGTATGATTGTATGATTTCTCTTATATGTGGAAGCTTAAAAAAAACAAAAAGACTTGTAGATAAGAGAATTGGTTGGTGCTTGCCAGAGGCAGATGTGGGGAGGGAGAAGGAGAAAAAAAGTATGGGAAGTTGCAGCTGTGCTTTTTGCCTAGTATGGACATTTGTAAATATTAGACACAATATCCATAGATTTTCTATCAGTGTTTGTCTTTGTTAGCTTAAAACAACTCAGTGCTATGTGTATTAGATTCTAGGGATATAAATGTGAATGAATAAAGATAATCCTTGCCCTTGAGCAGCATAGAGAATAGTAGAGGAGAGAGATATGTGACAAATAATTGCAATATTAAAAATTAATTACTAACTGCAGAGGAGACCTAAAGGAGTTAAGGCAGTTTCCCAGAAGAGAAGACATCTGACACTGATTTAGATGGATGTACTGAATCTGTGAAGCCTGAACTAGCATGGAACCTCCAAGCAAGTCCCTTGTGAAGAGTTGAAGTGGAGACCTCAAATGGCAGCTCTAGATAAATGTGGCATATATGACCTAATCACAGACTCCAGGAAAAAATAATGATCTCTTGGCTCTCAGAGGACAGGAGTGATTCCTTGAGCCAAATCCAGCCTTGACAATCAAGTAAGAACATCAGAATTAAAACTTGATCATCATTTCAGATATTTACTTCTGTTTGACTTGCCAGCCAACTAATATACCTGTTTATAGTTTGTTTCTTCCATGAGAACACAAGGTTTATGAGGGCAGAGATCACTGAGACAGACCAGCGTGCAGCATTTAAGAGATGCTCAAGAAACATTTGTTGAATGAATGAGCAGAAACACAAATGAATAAAATACTAAACAAGTTTTTGAGTATCTTTGTAAGATACCCACAGACAAGTTTAGACCCTGAAATGACTCATGTAAAACACTGTGACTACTACTTGAAAATCACTCAACTGTTAGCTATTGTTTTCAAGAGTGAAAGTGAAAGTCGCTCAGTCGTGTCCAACTCCCTGCGACCTCATGGACTATATAGTCCATGGAATTCTCCAGGCCAGAATACTAGAGTGGGCAGCCTTTCCCTTCTCCAGGGGATCTTCCCAATCCAGGGATAGAACCTAGGTCTCACGCATGGTGGGTAGATTCTTTATCAGCTGAGCCACAAGGAAATTNTTTCTTCTTTAACTTCCCATTCTTCGATCATGTCATTTCAGCCATTCCCCCTCCATCTTCCCTGAGTTCCAGGGATCTGACATCCACTCCTTCAGGAAGCCCACGTAGCAGCTGCCATCCTAGGTCACGCTGTCCATCTCCAAGGAGGATATCATTTTAGTTGGTCTGTTATTTCTCTCTAGCCTAGAGAAATAGTTAAGCCTTTTTAACTTTATAACCAAAGGGCTCACTAAGTAGTTCTTCTAAACAAAAGCCTATGATTTTCCATGAGGCGAATTCTGCTATCCTTACAGAATAAAAATGTGGCTTGTCAGTTGAGGTTTTTCTTTAATAATAATATTTTTCTTTCCACTGAAACAAAGGATGTATTTCTTCATTTATTTTTGCTGTGTAAGCCCACAGATAGTTGCATTAACATAGGATGTTGGTTTTAACAAAATGCTATTGAAGCACATTGGAAAGTGGTTCTGCCCATCCAACAGGGGGTGGGGAGAGGAAGGGTGGTACAAAGTGCTTTAAAGAGGGGGAGAGCACTGAGTTAGATCTAATTACATGGTATGCCTTGGGATGATGCCCAAAAGGGCAACTCAAAATGAAATTTTCCTCTACTTCAGCATCAGATAAATGGAAATGGCAATTTCTGATTATATCCAGGATTTCTTCATTTCTTTACAGTTTAGGCCCATTTTCTCAAAAAGTATATGTAGTCTAGAGACACTGGATTAGAGTAGACTGTATCAGTTAAAAAGTGGGTTCCTGCTCAAAGCCTCCCTGTCCAAATGAATCAGAGGCTTCAGGAGTGGGACTTAAGAATGTGCATTTTTAAAACTGGCAATACAAATTCCCTGGTGGTCCAGTGGTTGTTTCTCTGAGCCTACAAGGCAGGGGTCATGGGTTTGACTCTTGGTCAGGGAACTGAGATCCTGTATGCTGCCAACTCAGCCAACTTAAATAAAAATAAAAACAGCAATGCAACTTTTACAGCCAGCTAAGCTTAAGAACCATATACAGAGTAAAGCAGCTTCAATATATGAATTAAGCCAAAGAGCGTTCCAGGAAACATTGTGTTCTTTGCAGTCATTATTCCTCAGAACAAAAAAAAAAGATAGTGGTAAAGATAAAGAGTAACTTTACAATGGAGAAATCTAACAAATACTTCTCAGCCAGATCTCCCCTGCCCATGGAATTCTCCAGGCAAGAATACTGGAGTGGGTAGCCTTTCTCTGCTCCAGGGGATCTTCCTGATCCAGGGGTTGATTCTTTACCATCTGGGGCAACTGGGAAGCCCAAATTCAACATTAACATGATAAACTGTGTCAATAGTATGTACTTGTTGATGAGATATGATGAAAATGGCACTTTACCTCTGTGGTCTTCCCCTCAAAGCCCACAGCCCCTGTCTAATTAGGAGGGAAACAGCAGACAAACTTCAGCTGAGGGTTATTCTACAAAATCCTAACCAGTACTCCTCAAAATTGTTAGGGGGTGAAGTCACTCAGTCGTGTCTGACTCTTTGCAACCCCATGGACTGTAACCTACTAGGCTTCTCTGTCCATGGGATTCTCAAGGCAAGAATACTGGAGTGGATTGCCATTTCCTTCTCCAGGGGATCTTCCCGACCCAGGGATCAAACCCGGGTCTCCCGCATTGGAGGCAGACGCTTTNAGACTCTTTGCGACCCCGTGGACTGTAACCTATTAGGCTTCTCTGTCCATGGGATTCTCAAGGCAAGAATACTGGAGTAGATTGCCATTTCCTTCTCCAGGGGATCTTCCCAACCCAGGGATCAAACCCGGGTCTCCCGCATTGGAGGCAGACGCTTTAATCTCTGAGCCACCAAGGAAGCCCAAAAACAAGACAAATTTGAGAACTGTCACAGTCCCTAAGAGCCTCAGGAGACATGATGATTGAATGTGATGTGGTTTCCTAGAAGGGATCCTAGAACAGAAATAAGACATTTGGGGAAAATGAAAGAAATCTAAAGAGAATGTGGGTTTTAGGTAACAATTATATACTAACAGTAGTTCACTAATTGTGACAAATGTACTATATTAATGTAAAATGTTAATAACAGAGGAAGCTGGGGGTTATGATATACAAAATCTCTGTACTATTTTCACAGCTTTTCTACAAATCCAAACCCCTTCTAAAATTAAAACTTCATTAAAAAAATTTTTTTAAATAGGAGTAAAGACAAAGAAGATTGATCTATGCTATTATTCTCTACATGTCTTCTAAAGCCTACATAGCCTATCAATCAAAACTCTTATTCTAGACTCTTAGACTCCCCAGCAGTCTTGGGGTTAGGATCCCAGCTTTCAGTGCCATGTGCCAGAGTTTGATCCCTGGCCACGGAACTAAGATTTCATAAGCCACACAGTGTGGCCAAAAAGCAAGCAAACGAAAACAAACTCTGTTCCACATGGGTTAATTACTAAGATGAGAAAGTTGTTCAAGCAATTGACATCACAGCATATAAACCAATAGTTTTAATTCTCCTATGTTGTTTACATGCAGGGCTCCCTTGCTGTACAATTCCAGAGGATTTTCTTCACACAAAGTGGGAGAAAAAGAACATCATTTTCGTAGAATGATAGGGGAGAAAGGAATTTCCTTTACCCTCCGAAGTCCAATAGCTAGGTCTGTGAAATAAATTGACAATTGTAGATTAACGGGAAAAAAGGTTTACAAATTTATTAACTTGAGAGTTACATATACAGAGACATCACAGGAAAAAAAAACTTCAAAAAAGAGTGATATATGAGAGGTTATATATTATCTTAATAAGAAGGGTGTGATGTATACCACTTAAAAGAAAGTAAGTGATTTTTAGGAAAGAAAAATGGACCCTTAGAAGATTAGATAGGAGATTTGATAGTAAGTGACAAGGTTTGTCTGAGCATAGCTCTCACTTCTAATCTCTCCTATCATCTTCCCTGGTTGAAGAAATTCCCAGAAAAGGGCTTTAGGACGATGGCATTCCTTCTGGGCTTCTCAGGTGGCACTAGTGGTACAGAGCCTGACGGCCAGTGCAGGAGATATAAGAGACTCAGGTTAGATCCCTGTTTGGGGAAGATCCCCCAGAGGAGGGTGTGGTAACCCCCTCCAGTATTCTTGCCTGGAGAATCCCATGGACAGAGAAGCCTGATGGGCTACAGTCCGTAGAGTTACAGAGAGTCGGACATGACTGAAGCGACTTAGCCCATGCACACATTCCTTTGGGAGGATATGTTTTTAGGCAGATAACGGGAGTTCAGAGAAAGCCACTCACTGCATTTGCTGTTTGGCAAGTACCTACAGCTCAAAATAATCAATTCGCCAAAGTGGCATATTTTGGGGCTGCAGGTCCAGAATTTCAGAGTACAATGTATCTCTGTAATTGTTCTAACTTCTGTCTTATTTACATACAACAGGTGAAAATTATTAACTCCTTAAAGCTTATAGTGGGTAAAATGTATAAGAGGGATATAAGTTAAGGAGCCATAGGTCCTCCATGTTTATTTCTCAAGTGAGTCTACCAAGAATAAAATAAAATCCTCTCTTCAATGAATCTGCTCCTCCCACCACTAACTTCTATGTATGAATGAAGACTCTCATCACCTTCTCAACTGACAGGACTTTGCTTCTCTCCATCAGTAGTTATAGGCTGTGTTCTTTTCTACTCATTCCTTTTTAGATAACTCAGTCTCCTCCAACTAAGAACCCACTTCTCACCACTCAGGTCAAAATGTGAAGAGAAGAGAGAAAAGAGAGAAAAGCCCTAAGAGTGTTTTCCCAACCCCTTGTCCATTGCCCACCTGGTATACTACAGCAAGCATTCATTGGCTTGCTTGCAAGTATCTGTTGTTAAACTTACAAAGCAACTTTGTAAATTGGCTGTTAAAGTATTAGGAGCTTTAAATCATCATGATTGAAGCATTTCACACTCAGAAATTGGCAAGCGTTTCCAACTGGTTTTTTTATCCCCCTCTACTACCCACCATGCCTTATTTCATATATGTATCTACAGACCTCAGAGACCTGCTCTTCTCGGTTCTTGTAAAGATTCCTCTGACAGGTGGAAGATGGGTTTTTATTTTGGTCTGTTTGCTTCCCAGTTTTTATCCTTAAAGACCTAGCTCAGTTGTCTTGGTCAAAGTGTTTCGGTTTCAAGAAACTGAGTCCCAGTCATGATAGCTCAGAAAAAGAGAAGAGTTGGGGTAATAACTGAAAAGACAGAAGAATCTCAGATAAACCAAGGCAGAAAGTTCACAGTCTGATGTTCGGGTCCATGAACCCAACAGGGCCCCACCACTGGAAGGCACCCGATTGGGTGGTTTATGGTCCAATCAGCCACAGGCTAGGGAAACTCTTGGTAAATTCAGATTTACCTCTGCTCACAGGCCCAATGTTCATACAGGCTAACACAGTGAAAAATGGCCAGCACATCTTTCTTTAAGGGNATGGGGTAATAACTGAAAAGACAGAAGAATCTCAGATAAACCAAGGCAGAAAGTTCACAGTCTGATGTTCAGGTCCATGAACTCAACAGGGCCCCACCACTGGGAGGCACCCGATTGGGTGGTTTATGGTCCAATCAGCCACAGGCTAGGGAAACTCTAGGTAAATTCAGATTTACCTCTGCTCACAGGCCCAATGTTCATACAGGCTAACACAGTGAAAGATGGCCAGCACATCTTTCTTTAAGGGTTATTGAAACTGTGCCACTCAGATTGGGACATGAAGCCACAGTCTTTTAATTGAGATCACACACCTAGTCTCTGGACTTAATGAAATTCAGGTTCTTGATGTCTCCTCACAGAATTCAGTGAATGACAAAGTGATAAGTAAGAAGGGGATTTATTTAAAGAGAAATGCATACTACAGAGAGAGTGTGGGCCCTCTCAGAAGCTGAGAGCAGCCCCAGGGTATGGAGTTGTCAGTTTTTATAATGGTGGGTAATTTCATAGGCTAATAGTAGGAGGAGTACTCCAGCTACTTTGGAGGCAGAGGTGGGGATTTCCAAAAGTTGAGCCACTGCCCACTCTTTGACCTCTTATGGTTGGCTTTGGAATTGTGATGGCAACTGTGAGAATGTCATTTAACATGCTGATGGACTTCCCAGGTGGCGCTAGTGGCAAAGAAACTTCCTGCCAAAGCAGAAGGCTTAAGAGACACTGGTTTGATACCTGAGTCAGGAAGATCCCCTAGAGAAGGGCACAGCCCCCCACTCCAATATTCTTGTCTGGAGAATCCCATGGACAAAGGAGCCTGGTAGGCTGCAGTTCATGGGGTCACAAAGAGTTGCACATGACTGAAGTGACTTAGCATGTACACACATGTTTATAATGAGATCCACTGATGCTCAAGGTCTAGTGGAAGTCAACTCATGTGCCATTTTGGACCCAGTTGGTTCTAATCAGTCTTTTTCGTGTCGTATGGTTATGTCATTTCTTTAAAAGTTGTGCCTTGCCCCCTTCCTTCCTGTTTCAATATGGCTTATTTATTGTTTTTCCCTTGGAGAAGGAAATGGCAATCCACTCCAGTGTTCTTGCCTGGAGAATTCAGTGGACAGAGGAGCCTGGCGGGCTGCAGTCCATGGCATCTCAGAGTCAGANGACCCAGTTGGTTCTAATCAGTCTTTTTCGTGTCGTATGGTTATGTCATTCCTTTAAAAGTTGTGCCTTGCCCCCTTCCTTCCTGTTTCAATATGGCTCATTTATTGTTTTTCCCTTGGAGAAGGAAATGGCAGTCCACTCCAGTGTTCTTGCCTGGAGAATTCAGTGGACAGAGGAGCCTGGCGGGCTGCAGTCCATGGCATCTCAGAGTCAGACACGACTGAGCGACTTTCACTCACTCACAGGATCTGGCTAGAAATTGTTACCTTATTTTTATTTAACTATTTACAATGAAATTCACAAAATGCATCCGAAAAACTGAGTTCTTACTTGAGTTGACTTTAGAACTTGAGTTCTANGACACGACTGAGCGACTTTTACTCACTTACAGGATCTGGCTAGAAATTGTTACCTTATTTTTATTTAACTATTTACAATGAAATTCACAAAATGCATCCGAAAAACTGAGTTCTTACTTGAGTTGACTTTAGAACTTGAGTTCTACCTAAGAGGAAGGAGAGAAACTATCAAACTTATAGAATCCTCCTTAATAGACTAGGGATGGTTCGAAACTGGAGCAATTTCAACAATGATATAACCCCTCATATGTGACAAGTAACATGGTTAGACAGTCATGATAAAGAATTTATCAAGGATCAATCTTTTTAGGAACTCATCTTTTAATAAGAAGCTCATGATCTAACTGGAAATAAAGGATAATAACAACAGAGTTTGTAGCATNATAGAATCCTCCTTAATAGACTACGGATGGTTCGAAACTGGAGCAATTTCAACAATGATATAGTCCCTTATATGTGACAAGTAACATGGTTAGACAGTCATGATAAAGAATTTATAAAGGATCAGTCTTTTTAGGAACTCATCTTTTAATAAGAAGCTCATGATCTAACTGGAAATAAAGGATAATAACAACAGAGTTTGTAGCATGTTGTAGCTCAAGCTTTGGGGGTTTTAAAACAGCCAGACTGAGTTCAGACTGAGGTCAGCCTGCAAATAGTCCGTGTCCTCCTGGGCTCCCTGTTGCCCTCTGATTTATCATTCTCACTCTGTGGTCCAGAGGAGCCACCTCCTGCTTAGGTAGCAATTGGAAGCATCATTACTTTCAAAGACAGCAAGTGGAGAGTGGAGAGAGGTGTGGTCCCTAATTTCACTGTTAAAAAGTTGCATTTCTGGGTCCCTATATGGAGAATCTAAAAACATCCCAATGAGTAATCATTAGGAACGATGGCTGGATTTTCTAGTACTCTTCATATCGAATTCCACTTCTGAGTAAGACTAATAGGATTCCTTAAGCTGGTTGTGAAACCTGAAACCTAGCATTGTTATTCTGGAAAAATACACTGCAATTTAAACCATTGGATTGCAGCAGGGTTTTTGAAACAAAGTGCATCCATTACAGCGAGCAGAAATAATACTGTTGATCTGAGAGCTCAGTTCCACTGACCTCTCCTTCCTCACCTTGCAAGTATGCCTGCTATTTAGGAGAAACAGGATATTAACTCTGTGATGGAAATCATAAGTTATGGCAGCAAATTAATTGAATTCTTGACTGAAGACTTCTCAGATGCAAAATGCTTCCTATACACATAGTATATATTCCTGGTTTCATTTTCATTCTGCTGTAAAGGAAATTTTGAAGAGCATGGCTGTGAAAATTAGGGATTTCCAGTCAATCTTTTCAATATCTAACACTCCAAAAATAATGTTCTAAGGAATTTTCATTGATGAAAACAGCTAATGTGGAAATATACTTCCACTATCTAAGTATAGTGTTTATAATATATTATGGCTCTCCCTCTAAGACCCTCAGAGTTCTCTTTGTGTTTGGGTTATGAACATGAGCAACCAGCTGCTCCTAATCCCAAAATAACAGAGTTCAGGAAAACAAGAAATTAGCAGGGCAAGAAGGCACCATGAAAGTCTTGTCAGTCACTCTATTTATATTTTTGTTATTAAGTCACTCACAAGCATTTATTGCACCCTACTGTTTGCCAGACACTGTAGTTTGTTACTCGGGATGTATTGGTGCACAAAAAAAAGATGTGTTCCCTGCCAACAGTCCTAAAGAAGTAATAGCTAGGGAATCCCTTGGGGCTTCTGTGGTGGCTCAGATAGTAAAGCGTCTGCCCACAGTGCGGGAGACCCAGGTTTGATCCCTGGGTTAGGAAGATCCTCTGGAGAAGGAAATGGCAACCCATTCCAGTACTCTTGCCTGAAAAAATTCCATGGAAAGAGGAGCCTGGTGGGCTACAGTCCAAGGGGCTTCAAAGAGTCGGACATGACTGAGCAGACTTCACTTTCTTTCTTTCTTTCTTTCGCTGGTGGTCCAATGGTTAGGACTCCACCCTTTCACCTCAGAGGCCCCGAGTTCAATCCCTGGTAGGGGAATTAAGATCCCACAAGCTGTGAGGTGCAGCCCAAAAAACAAACCTAACAGTTACATAATGCTTANCCTGGTGGTCCAATGGTTAGGACCCCACCCTTTCACTTCAGAGGCCCTGAGTTCAATCCCTGGTAGGGGAATTAAGATCCCACAAGCTGTGAGGTGCAGCCCAAAAAACAAACCTAACAGTTACGTAATGCTTATAGTTTCAGGGTTGTCCCAAGCATTTTCTTATATAAAACTCATTAAATCAAACTTCTAAAGTAGGTACTGTTATGATCTCCAATTTAGAGATGAGGAAATTGAGGCCCTAGAGTTTTAAATGGTAATCACATAATCTCACTAGTGAATACATCATTTCAAACCAATCTAAGGTCTCTGATGGGAAGTTATACCAGAGACTCATTTCAAGCAGTGGATCCTGGGACCACAGATCATTTCTTGAACAGTTCTGTGGTGAAGGGCAGACCCAAAAGATGTATTTTTAGGCAAGAAGCTTTACGCCTCAAAAAAAGAGCAGTCAGTTCAAGACAGAGGTATTGTCTCTCTAGAATCTCTCTCTAGATTTAGAATGTTGAAGCTCCATTCTGTATCTTTTTCTGCCATTGCCTGGTGATGAAATATTGCTAAGTCTTGCTCTTCCTGTTTTGGGGAAAGCATCTTCTGCAAGATTGATGTCTGAATAAAGTTTCAGTCATTTTCAGATATTATTGTAAAAAAAAGTTTNTGTTGAAGCTCCATTCTGTATCTTTTTCTGCCATTGCCTGTTGATGAAATATGGCTAAGTCTTGCTCTTCCTGTTTTGGGGAAAGCATCTTCTGCAAGATTGATGTCTGAATAAAGTTTCAGTCATTTTCAGATATTATTGTAAAAAAAAGTTCTCTATAGGAAAATGAATTTCGTTATCATCAGAGATGCAAGCTAATACACTGAGTTTTATCCTGGAGCAACGGTGGATGGGTGTGTCTACACCTGGGAACCCAGTGGCATGCATTGGTTTAACCTTTTAAGTGGATCAAGAGCTTTGAGCTAAGGGGAAACAGTTTTTTTCCTCATTGGAGTGCTTTGGTACCTTTGTCTCATCAGCACTTAGTTCACATCAACCAGGCTTACTGGACCAGCTCAGATGCTATTAGTTTCAACAGCAGATTCTACTTCTCCAAAGAAATGTACATAGTGTTAGGTAACAACTAGCATTGCTTTCCTTTGATTTTATGATTTCAAAAGCCATTTCCTTCTCCAGGAAGTCTTCCCAACTCAGGGATTGAACATGGTTCTCCTGCACTGCAGGCAGATTCTTTACCATCTGAGCCAGCAGGGAAGCCTGCTCAAAACAGAAAAAATGGCTAATTAAATTTAAGACACAATCATTTGGAAATTTATGTATTCACTAAAAAGATAATAAGAACCTATATAGAAATGTTATCATTAAAATAATAGTATAAATACTACGTAGAAATACAATTTGTGACTTGAATTTATTGGGAAATAATAGACTGTAAAGCTGCAAGAATTATGTTTATAACTAAATGAAAACCGAAGCACCAAAGACTAGAAAGTCGCAGAAAATAAAAAGAGGTCAAGATTGTATCAGAGTGAGGAAATTAGGACACTTCCTATATCTTTCTAATTTTCTGTAATGGGTTTTGTCTTTTGAAATTGAAAGGAAGAAAACGAAATGTTTTATGTGCTATTTCAAGATGTCAACAGCCTTGGTTTACTGCTAACTGTTCTTGTCAAAGTTCAGAAATGGGAGTCATACCATGGCTAGAGGTATAAATCTACCGAGTTATTATGCCCTCCTCCATCAAGATAGAAATCCTCAAAAAAGAAAGCAAAATCTATATGCATAGCTCCAGAGCACAGAAAAAAATCACATCATGACTTTACTCAAGACACTCACAACCATTCCTTGGTCAGGAATGGAATAATTCATATTGGTCTCCAACCTTAAATACATTTTTGCTCTCTTGTTAAAAAGATCTTGGAAGTTCCCTGGTGGTCCAGTGGTTAGAACTCCTTGCTCCCGTGACAGGGGGCCTGAGTAAGATCCCTAGTCAGGAAAATAAGATCCTGCAAGCCTTGTAGTGCATCCAAGAAAAGATAAAAGATCTTATTTGCATGTCTGTCCTCCCAGGCAGATCCTCTCTGCCAAGCCTGTGATTCAGGGCTATCTAGTACAGAGTGTAGATTCAGGCTCTAACCCACTGACACGTTCCTCTCTAATACCTCACCTGCCTGGAATGACTCTGAAGGAACCAGCAATTCTGAGTCTATGTCACACCCATATTTATTCACTTGATAGATATAGTTAATGCTATTACAGTGGTTCTCAAAGTCTGGTCCCCCGCCCAACCAACAGCACCAGCAGCATCTGGAATCTTCTTCAGTTCAGTTCAGTTGCTCAGTTGTGTCTGACTATTTGCGACCCCATGAACCGCAGACGCCAGGCCTCCCTATCCATCACCAACTCCTGGAGTTTACCCAAACCCATGTCCATTGAGTCAGTGATGCCATCCAATCATCTCATCCTCTGTCATCCCCGTCTCCTCGCACCTTCAATCTTTCCCAGCATCAGGGTCTTTTCAAATGAGTTAGTTCTTTGCCTCAGCTGGCTGAAGTATTGGACTTTCAGCTTCAACATCAGTCCTTTCAATGAATATTCAGGACTGATTTCCTTTAGAATGGACTGGTTAGATCTGCTTGCAGTCCAAGGGACTCTCAAGAGTTCTCCAACATCACTGTTCAAAACCATCTTCTTAGAAATGCACATTTTTCAAGCCCCACCCCAGATCCCAATCCACTCCAGTATTCTTGCCTGAAAAATCCCCTGGACAGAGGACCCTGCTGGGGCTATAGTCCACTGGGTCACAAAGAGTCCAACATGATGGAAGTGACTAAACCCAGGTCAGCAACCGAGATGTACTGAATCAGAAACACTGGGTGAAGCCCAGTAATCTGTTCAAACAAAACCTCCAGGTGATTCTGACATTCATGTTCATGACTGAGAACCACTTTCCTGCTTCATAAGCCTAATCATAATGTATGTCTACTTAGCGGCAGCAACACAGCAGCAACAATACATTACTCAATTTTCAAATTTGCCACTGTAATCACAGATTGCCTTAACATCTTATTTTTGAAATAATTAAAGAGGTATAGAAAAATTACAAAAAATAATACAGAGATGTTTTTATGCCATCCATCTAGCTTACCTTGGTGCTAACATCTCACAGGATGATGGGACATAAATCAAAACAGGGACATTAACTTTGGTACATGACTCTTAAGTATATCTTCTACTTGGATTTCACCAGTTTCTCCACCCGTGGTCCTTTACTGTTCCAAGATCCAATCCTGGATTCCACATTGCATTTAACTGTCATATCTGCTTGGCCTCTTTGTATCTCTTCCCTGGTCTTTCCTCTCTTTTCATAACCTTGACATTTTTTGACAGAGTACCCTTGAAGTTGAGTCTGTCTGATATTTTTGATAAGATTGGAAGTTATACATTTTGGGGAAGTAAAACACAATGGTGATATACCTTCTCAATGCATTATGTCAGCTGGTATAGTATGTTGATAATATATCTTATTGGTTAAGGTAGTATCAGCAAGATGTCTCTGCCATAAAATTACTATTTTTCCCTTTATCATTAATCAGTATTTGGAGGAGGGCATTTTGAGACCTGGTAGCTCAGTGAGTAAAGAATCTGCCTCCAGTGCAGGAAATCTGGGGTTCAATTCCTGGGTTGGGAAGATCCCCTGGAGAAGGAGATGGCAACTCAGTCCAGTATTCTTGCCTGGAGAATCCCATGGACAGAGAAGCTTTGTGGGCCACAGTCCACGGGGTCACAAGAATTAGACATGACTTAGTGACTAAACCACCACCACCATTTCCAGACCATACAAACATCCAGTTTCTCTTTAAACTTCCATATGCTGACTTTAGCTTTGGACAATTACATATTAAATATATATATATATATATATAATCCTCATCACCATAGTTTAGGTAGCTCTGGCTGAGATTGGCTGTGCAGGGCACACAGACCTGGTCTGTGACNCTTGTGGGCCACAGTCCACGGGGTCGCAAGAATTAGACATGACTTAGTGACTAAACCACCACCACCACTTCAAGACCACACAAACATCCAGTTTCTCTTTAAACTTCCATATGCTGACTTTAGCTTTGGACAATTACATATTATATAAATATATATATATATATAATCCCCATCACCATAGTTTAGGTAGCTCTGGCTGAGATTGGCTGTGCAGGGCACACAGACCTGGTCTGTGACATTAACATCTGAGGCACAGTTGCTTGGGACAGAAAGAGACGACCCAAGGAAACAGAGGGCCACAGGAAACAGCCTCCATGGTGGTCCCACGGCTATGTCTGATTCCCTACAGAACGTTCTTGAAGGGAACGATTTTCAGCAGATATTTTCAGAGAAGTGCACTGGAAGCTGTGCTGCACTGGGGCTTGTATGATAAAATGGAGTCCTGAAGTGAGAAGAGAGGCACACTCATTTCTGCATGGAGCACAAAAGAAAGGGTGACAACGGACAAGAAACCACAAGGATCCCTCTAGCAGGAGAATCATGTTCTTTCTAAGGGTGAACAACAGCCCTTGGGGAGGTCACCTTCAGTGATGTTGCCAGAGCCAAAGAAAGGAGCAGTCTTTTCCGGAGGAGGGGGACGATTTCAGCTTCCCTGGTGGCTCAGACAGTGAAGATTCTGCCTGCAATGCAGGAGGCCCAGGTTCGATCCCTGGGTTGGGAAGATCTCCTAAGAAAGGTTATGGCTACCCGCTCCAGGATTCTTGCCTGGAGAATTCCACCGACAGAGGAACCTGGCGGGCTATAGCCCATGGGGTGGCAAAGAGTCAGACACAACTGAGCAATTAACACTTTCACTTCTCAGTGAGAAGCCAAAGGGGCGAAGAAACCTAAAAATTGGTGTGAATAATGTGACATTATTCCATTTGTACCCAAAGACTATGGTGGTAGCAGAGAGGAAGGGTCTGGGTATATGACTATGTAATCATTTGTTCAGTTCATCACATTACTAACCCAAACTCTATTTTGAGAAAAGGCGATTATATTATCAGCTTTCCAGCTGGCACAGTGGTAAAGAATCCTCCTGCCAATGCAGAGATGTCAGAGACTGGAGTTCCATCCCTCTGCTGGGAAGATCCCCTGGAGTAGGAAATGGCAACCTGCTCCAGTATTCTTGCCTGGAATATCCAATGGACCCAGGAGCTTTCTGGGCTACAGTCCACAGAGTCACAAAGAGTCAGACATGACTGAGCACACAAATTATATTATCATGGGCCAGATTGGTCTTCTCAGTTATAAAGAATTACCAAAACACAGTCTAGAGGTTGGGTGAATTTTACCTTATTGTTGACTTGGAGATATACTATAAGTTCTGTTCCCATCCCCTCCACATCCCAAGGAGATTTTCAAAATGAATTCTTTTGTTTTTATTTCTCTCTTCTCACCACTGGCAGCTATTTTACTGATACCCACTTTCTAGTTCTTCAGTCTAGATCAGTTCTATAGCACCAGCTAAAGTTTATTGCTTCTTAACCTTGCCTAACAGAGAAAGCAATGGCACCCCACTCCAGTACTCCTGCCTGGGAAATCCCATGAATGGAGGAGTCTGGTAGGCTGTAGTCCATGGGGTCGAGAAGAGTCAGATACAACTGAGTGACTTCCTCTTCTCTTTTCCTTTTCATGCACTAGAGATGGAAATGCAACCCACTCCAGTGTTCTTGCCTGGAGAATCCCAGGGACGGGGGAGCCTGGTGGGCTGCCGTCTATGGGGCCGCACAGAGTCGGACATGACTGAAGCGACTTAGCAGCAACCTTTCCTAATGCTTTTCTCTTCAAATGACTCTAGAATAATCTCAGGAGTTGAGACCACATTATCCCTCAAGGCCATGAGGGAATATCCAGTAATCAATTAGATATTTTAGGATCTAGTAGGAATTGATCTCACAAGATAAAGACATTAGAAAAAAGGTGCAAAACATTTAAATACATTAAGAACCAAAGAAATACAAAATTAAGTAAAGTACTCTCTTGGGTCTGTGTTGCAGTCTTTTATTAGCAGATGGAAGAAAAAAGCAGTGATTAGGCAAACTCAGATGGCTCACTTCCTGTGTCAGCTTGACTGCATCAGGGATGCCCAGAAAATTGGCTAAGCATTGTTTCTGGGTATGTCTTAGAGGGTGTTTCCAGGTTACTGAAACATTTGAAGCAGTAAAATATATTGCCCTGCTCCTTGTGGATGGGCATTTTCCAAACCATTAGGACCTGAATAGACAAAAGATGGTAGAAAGGAACATTCACTCCTTTTTGGCCTGAGTGCTTGAGCTCAGACATTGATCTTCTCTGCCTTAGCCTGACTTGCACCATTGGTACTACTGGTACTCAGGCCATGGGACGGCCTGAGTACCAATTTTTCTGGTTCTCCAAATTGCATATGGCAAATCATGAGACCTACCCTCTGTAATTGTATGAGCCAGTTCATCATAATATAATATACATATATATGTATACACACTATATTATAGATACAGATATGCCCTTCAAGTCTATTAGTAGAGTTACAAAAATTTAAGTATCTTGAAACACTTATTTGTCTGATAATTAAAGTGTTTTAAAAGATAATCAAATCATGTAAGAAACGAAGCGCCAGTCTATGTTCGATACAGGATACAGGATGCTTGGGGCTGATGCATGGGGATGATCCAAAGGGATGGATATGGGGTGGGAGGTGGGAGAGGGGTTCAGGATTGGGAGCTCGTATATACCTGTGGCAGATTCATGCCAATATATGGCAAAACCAATACAGTATTGTAAAGTAAAATAAAGTAAAAATAAAATTTATTAAAAAATAAAAAATCAAATATGTGTGTTTAAATTGCTAACAGAACTTTAAGCTTGTAAATGAAACCAAAGATCAAANCTTCTCTTTTCCTTTTCATGCACTAGAGATGGAAATGCAACCCACTCCAGTGTTCTTGCCTGGAGAATCCCAGGGACGGGGGAGCCTGGTGGGCTGCCGTCTATGGGACCGCACAGAGTCGGACATGACTGAAGCGACTTAGCAGCAACCTTTCCTAATGCTTTTCTCTTCAAATGACTCTAGAATAATCTCAGGAGTTGAGACCACATTATCCAACAAGGCCATGAGGGAATATCCAGTAATCAATTAGATATTTTAGGATCTAGTAGGAATTGATCTCACAAGATAAAGACATTAGAAAAAAGGTGCAAAACATTTAAATACATTAAGAACCAAAGAAATACAAAATTAAGTAAAGTACTCTCTTGGGTCTGTGTTGCAGTCTTTTATTAGCAGATGGAAGAAAAAAGCAGTGATTAGGCAAACTCAGATGGCTCACTTCCTGTGTCAGCTTGACTGCATCAGGGATGCCCAGAAAATTGGCTAAGCATTGTTTCTGGGTATGTCTTAGAGGGTGTTTCCAGGTTACTGAAACATTTGAAGCAGTAAAATATATTGCCCTGCTCCTTGTGGATGGGCATTTTCCAAACCATTAGGACCTGAATAGACAAAAGATGGTAGAAAGGAACATTCACTCCTTTTTGGCCTGAGTGCTTGAGCTCAGACATTGATCTTCTCTGCCTTAGCCTGACTTGCACCATTGGTACTACTGGTACTCAGGCCATGGGATGGCCTGAGTACCAATTTTTCTGGTTCTCCAAATTGCATATGGCAAATCATGAGACCTACCCTCTGTAATTGTATGAGCCAGTTCATCATAATATAATATACATATATATGTATACACACTATATTATAGATACAGATATGCCCTTCAAGTCTATTAGTAGAGTTACAAAAATTTAAGTATCTTGAAACACTTATTTGTCTGATAATTAAAGTGTTTTAAAAGATAATCAAATCATGTAAGAAACGAAGCGCCAGTCTATGTTCGATACAGGATACAGGATGCTTGGGGCTGATGCATGGGGATGATCCAAAGGGATGGATATGGGGTGGGAGGTGGGAGAGGGGTTCAGGATTGGGAGCTCGTATATACCTGTGGCAGATTCATGCCAATATATGGCAAAACCAATACAGTATTGTAAAGTAAAATAAAGTAAAAATAAAATTTATTAAAAAATAAAAAATCAAATATGTGTGTTTAAATTGCTAACAGAACTTTAAGCTTGTAAATGAAACCAAAGATCAAACCCCCTGTATCAGTTTTTCTGGCTTCTGTAACAAATGACCACAAATTACGTGGCTTAAAAGAACAGAAATTTATTGTTTCCCACGTCTGGAGTCTAGAGGCCCAAGATACAGGTATCAGCAGGATCGCATTCCTTCTGAAGGTTCTAGAAAAATCCTTCCTGCCTCTTTCAGCTTCTGGTGGCTCCAGCTTTCCCCCTGGCTTGTGGCAGTATCCCTCCATCCTCTGCCTCTGTCTTCATGTCAATGTCTTCTCTGTGTTATTCTCTGTCTCTAATAAGGACACTCATATCTAGGACCTGCCCTAGTTCAGTATGGGCTTCCCAGGTGGCACAGTGGTAAAGAGTTCATTTGCCAATGCAGGAGATGTGGGTTTGATCCCTAGGTGAGGAAGATCCCCTGGAAGAGGAAATGGCAACCCCCTCCAGTACTCTTGCCTGGAGAATCTCATGGACAGAGGAGCCTGGTGGGCTATGGTCTATGGGGTTGCAAACAGTCAGACACGACTGACCACACACATATTATGACCTCATCTATATTCTTACCTAAATTTCAACTGCAAACATCCTGTTCCCCCAAAACATCACATTCTGAGATTCCTAGTGGACACAAATTTGGAGGGGACAGTTTTATCCAGTACACCTTTTAAGAGTGATTATTAAAATTTATTAGACTGATAAGTAGAAAGTAAGATTTGTAATCTGCAGATCGTTAAGAACAAGGGCTTTCAAAATATTTCCTTAACAAACTGATTGTTAATTTGAAAACCAATTTCACCCTTGAGTAATCTATTCTATACTCGGTTCTCTTCCAAGGTCACCCAGCAACTCGCAGTCACACAAAAGAATTCTTTTATTAAAAAGGCTCTGGCAAGGTGCTTTCCTCATTCTCATTCTGCTCTAATATTTCTCTTTGAAGACAGCAGCATTTCTGCCTGTCATTCACTTAAACTGACTAAGAAGTCCAGGGCCACCTGTTGTGATAATGCAGTTTAAGCATAGGAAAGTGAAAGTGAAAGTCTCTCAGCCACGTCCGACTCTTTACCTCCTTATGGAGCCTTGGAATTCTCCAGGCCAGAATACGGGAGCAGGTAGCCTTTCCCTTCTCCAGTGATCTTCCTAACCCAGGGATCAAACCCAAATCTCCCACATTGCAGGCAGATTCTTTACCAGCTGAGACACAAGGGAAGCCCAAGAATACTAGAGTGGGTAGCCTATCCCTTCTTCAGTGGATCTTCCCAACCCAGAAATGAACCGGGGTCTCCTGCATTGCAGGTGGATTCTTTACAAACTGAAATTTTTAGAGTCTTCAGGAAAAATAGCAAAAACTGACAAATTATGTTTTTGCTGTGGTCTACTTTCCTTAAAAATATTTTTTTTCCCATGAAGCATGTGGGAACTAAGTTTCCCAACCAAGGATCAAACCTGAGCCCCCTGCATTGGAAGGAGGAAATAGTATTCTAGCCCAAAAAATTCCACAGGCAGAGGAGCCTGGTGGGCTACAGTCCATAGAGTCGCAAAGAGTCAGAGTGACTTTCACTTTTAGAGTCTTCAGAAAGTAGAATTATAAGACCAAAATGATTTTCAGATTAGACACATTTTAGCTAACTCCAGCAAATCTTCCAAAAGTCAACTGGTCCTGAATAGAAATGAACTCCTTACAGATTTTTTGGATAATGACTTTTACTCCACCACTAGCTGCGGAGGGCTCAAGGCAGGGACTGCAGGTCTAAGGCCTGCCCACTGAGAACATTCAGGACCTTAATTACTTCCTAGGGACAACCTACAGCAAGAGCGTAAAAGAAATGGTGGTGATACATCTGTCTCCAGGGGCTGGTCTGCAATAGGGCCAGGAAGATAATGAGGATGCTTCTATCAGAGAGATTAGACATCACACAGAAGCTCCCATCAACTCAGCTTTACAAATGGTAAGAGAAGCAGAGGCCCCAGTGGCAACAGTTCCTGGAGGTTGATTTCCCCAAGGAAGTCTACAGAAAGCAGTATTTGATCTTAAGAAGTAGTCTTCTCCTTTAACATTCACCACATACACTTTTTAATATATTTTAAAAATATACATCCTTTTCAGACAGTTATGGCACGTCTCTAGTGATATCCTCATCTGTAAGGAAATTGAATAACAAATTCTTTGATTTACAGGTTTAGTGCCAAACTCTCGCTTTAGAAACACTACTATTATTTGCTAAACAGTCCACAAACCAAATAATGAGCACTCTTGAGACTGATACCCTCCTCCAAAGAGCGGAAATCACTTTATATTAGTTGCCAAAATAGAGTTCAGATGAGGGGTGGGGAGAAGAATAAAATATACAAAGTATAAATTTTGAACAGTCTTAGTTCATCAAGAGCTTAAAATCAAGGAGAAAATATTGATGGGCCATTATAATTTCGCAATGATTGAACAAGAATTTCCTAAAAGAAAAGAGCCAGATAACCTGGAACGTGAAGTCAAATGGGCCTTAGAAAGTATCACTATGAATAAAGCTAGTGGAGATGATGGAATTCCAGTTGAGCTATTTCAAATCCTGAAAGATGATGCTGTGAAAGTGCTACACTCAATATGCCAACAAATTTGGAAAACTCAGCAGTAGCCACAGGACTAGAAAAAGTCAGTTTTCATTCCAGTACCAAAGACAGGCCATGCCAAAGAATGTTCCAACTACCACACAATTGCACTCATCTCACACACTGACAAAGTAATGCTCAAAATTCTCAAACCCAGGCTTCAACAGTGCGTGAACCAAGAACTTCCAGATGTTCAAGCTGGATTTAGAAAAGGCAGAGGAACCAGAGATCAAATTGCCAACATCCATTGGATCATAGAAAAAGCAAGAGAGTTCCAGAAAAACATCTACTTCTGCTTTATTGACTATGCCAAAGTCTTTGACTGTGTGGATCACAACAAACTGTGGAAAATTCTTCAAGAGATAGGAATACCAAACCACCGTACCTGCCTCCTGAGAAATCTGTATGCAGGTCAGGAAGCAACAGTTAGAACTGGACATGGAACAACAGACTGGTTCCAAACTGGGAAAGGAGTATGCCAAGGCTGTATACTGTCACCCTGCTTATTTAACTTATATGCAGAGTTCATCACAAGAAAATTGGGCTGGATGAAGCACAAGCTGGAATCAAGATTGCCGGGAGAAAATATCAGTAACCTCAGATTCACGGATGACACCAACCTTATGGCAGAAGGCAATGAAGAACTGAAGAGCCTCTTGATGAAAGTGAAAAAAGAGTGAAAAATTTGTCTTAAAACTCAACATTCAGAAAACTAAGATCATGACATCCAGTCCCATCACTTCATGGCAAATAGATGGGGAAACAATGGAAACAGTGAGAGACTTTATTTTCGTGGGCTCCAAAATGATTGCACATGGTGACTGCAGCCATGAAATTAAAAGATGCTTGCTCCTTGGAAGAAAAGTTATGACCAACCTAGACAGCATATTAAAAAGCAGAGACATTACTTTGCTGACAAAGGTCCATATAGACAAAGGTCCATGTAGTCAAAGCTATGGTTTTTCCAGTTGTCATGTATGGATGTGAGAGTTGGACCATAAAGAAAGCTGAGCACCAAAGAACTGATGCTTTTGAACTGTGGTGTTGGAGAAAACTCTTGAGAGTCCCTTGGACTGCAAGGAGATCAAGCCAGTCAATCCTGAAGGAAATCAGTCCTGAATATTCACTGGAAGAACTGATGCTGAAGCTCCAATCCTTTGGCCACCTGATGCAAAGAACTGACTCATTGGAAAAGACCCCGATCATGGGAAAAATTGAAGGCAGGAGAAGAAGGGGATGACCGAGGATGAGCT
>SJYW01040117.1:1221414-1259374 GCA_006410735.1 Raphicerus campestris
CATGCCAAAGAATGTTCCAACTACCACACAATTGCACTCATCTCACACACTGACAAAGTAATGCTCAAAATTCTCAAAGCCAGGCTTCAACAGTGCGTGAACCAAGAACTTCCAGATGTTCAAGCTGGATTTAGAAAAGGCAGAGGAACCAGAGATCAAATTGCCAACATCCATTGGATCATAGAAAAAGCAAGAGAGTTCCAGAAAAACATCTACTTCTGCTTTATTGACTATGCCAAAGTCTTTGACTGTGTGGATCACAACAAACTGTGGAAAATTCTTCAAGAGATAGGAATACCAAACCACCGTACCTGCCTCCTGAGAAATCTGTATGCAGGTCAGGAAGCAACAGTTAGAACTGGACATGGAACAACAGACTGGTTCCAAATTGGGAAAGGAGTATGCCAAGGCTGTATACTGTCACCCTGCTTATTTAACTTATATGCAGAGTTCATCACAAGAAAATTGGGCTGGATGAAGCACAAGCTGGAATCAAGATTGCCGGGAGAAAATATCAATAACCTCAGATTCACGGATGACACCAACCTTATGGCAGAAGGCAATGAAGAACTGAAGAGCCTCTTGATGAAAGTGAAAAAAGAGTGAAAAATTTGTCTTAAAACTCAACATTCAGAAAACTAAGATCATGACATCCAGTCCCATCACTTCATGGCAAATAGATGGGGAAACAATGGAAACAGTGAGAGACTTTATTTTCGTGGGCTCCAAAATGATTGCACATGGTGACTGCAGCCATGAAATTAAAAGATGCTTGCTCCTTGGAAGAAAAGTTATGACCAACCTAGACAGCATATTAAAAAGCAGAGACATTACTTTGCTGACAAAGGTCCATATAGACAAAGGTCCATGTAGTCAAAGCTATGGTTTTTCCAGTTGTCATGTATGGATGTGAGAGTTGGACCATAAAGAAAGCTGAGCACCAAAGAACTGATGCTTTTGAACTGTGGTGTTGGAGAAAACTCTTGAGAGTCCCTTGGACTGCAAGGAGATCAAGCCAGTCAATCCTGAAGGAAATCAGTCCTGAATATTCACTGGAAGAACTGATGCTGAAGCTCCAATCCTTTGGCCACCTGATGCAAAGAACTGACTCATTGGAAAAGACCCTGATCATGGGAAAAATTGAAGGCAGGAGAAGAAGGGGATGACCGAGGATGAGCTGGTTGGATGGTATCGACTCAATGGATATGAGTCTGTGCAAGCTCCTGGAGTTGGTGATGGACAGGGAATCCTGGGGTGCTACAGTCTATGGGGTTGCAGAGTTGGACACAACTGAGCAAGTGAACTGAACTGAGAAGAATATGATGAAAAACATGTGATATATATATTCAACATTATTAATTGTCAAAGACATGCACAACAGAAATCACTTTCATCTATTACCAGTCACAGATTTAAGGTATGAATGCAGTACTTATTGAACACTATTATATAGATTTGCATCTGCCAATCACTTAATTATTGCAATAGTTAAATATCAGTAGTACTATTATTATCCTCATTTTACAGCTGAAGAAACTGAGACACAGAAATCTAAGTAATTTAAGCAAAGTCATGTGGCAAGGGACTGACTTAGCCAGACTCCACGGCCAATAGTTGGCTCTCTGCCCATGTTCTTACCACCAAGCTTTACTGTCTCTTTGAATACTCACAATGGACTGAATGTTTGTGTCCCTTTAAATTAATATGTTGAAATCCTAACCCCCAATATGATAACATGAGGGGATGGGATATTTGAGAGCCTTCACAAATGAGATTAGTGTTCTTATAAAAAGGATCCTAGACACACAGATGGCCAAGAGGTATCTGAAAAGATGGTCAACATCACTAGTTATCAGAGAAACACAGATCAAAACTACAATGAGATATCACCCCGCACTGGTCAGAATGGCCACTGTCAAGAAATATCTACAAACGGTAATGCTGGAGAGGGTGTGGATAAAGGGAGTCCTCTTGTGTGCTGCTGGGAATGTACACTGATAGAGCCTCTATGGAGAACACTACGGAGGCTCCTTAAAAAAGCTAAAAAGAGATCCCCCACATGGGCATATACTCTGACAAAAATCATAATTCCAAAAGACGCATGCACCCCTATGTTCTTTGCTGTGCTATTTACAATAGTCAGGACATGGATGCAACCTAAATGTCCCTCGACAGAGGAATGGATAAAGAAGTTGTGGTACATATATACAATGGAATATTACTCAGCCATAAAAGGAGAAAATATTAGATCATTTGTAGAGATGTGGATGGACCCAGATAAAATATCACATAGTAACGTGTATATATGGAATTGAGAAAAGTGGAATGGATGAATCTATCTGTAGGGCAGGAATAGAGATGCAGATGTAGATAACCAAGAGGTGCACCAGCAGGTGGGTGGGATGAACTGGGATTGAGGCACGCACACCATGTGTAAAACAGACAGCTGGTGGGAACCTGCTGCATAGCACAGGCAGCTCGGCTCGGTGCACTGTGCTGACCTGGGTGGGTGGCGGTGAGAAGGAGGCCCACGAGGGAGGGGTTACATTATATATATACTTGATTCACTTCGTTATACATCAGAAATTAACACATCACTGTAAAGCAACTATACCCCAATTTTTTAAAAGAGGGGGACCTCAGAAAGTTCTCCTGCCTTCCTTCTTGACATATGAGGACACAGTAAGAAATCAGGCAGTCTGCAATCTGAAAAATGGTTCTTACCAGAATCTGATCATGTTAGCATCCTGACCTTGGATTTCCAGCCTCTAGGTCTGGAGACATAAGTTTCTGTTGTTTATAAGCTACCCAGTCTATGATGTTCTGTTATAGCAGCCTGAACGGGCTAATACAGTGCTGCTGCGAACAGTGAGACACCTTCTTACATATTGTTGGTGGACAGGCAAACTGGTGTAATTTTGATAAAAGGTACAATTGATAAAGGAAGCGGTGGCTTTGTGTAAAAGTTCTGAAATATATACGGAATAAGATTTTCTTTTTAAGGGATGAACGCCTTGATGACAATGAGCAGCATAACTGTGGAATGGATCCCATTGGCAACTACAGCACCAGGAGTGAACACAGAGAAAGGGGTCTCCACCCAGGTCTAGGTTCCTGGCAAAAATGTAACCACAGGAGCACACAAAAAGTGAAGAATTGAGGGACTTCCCTGTGGGGTCTAGTGATTAAGATTCCATGCTCCCAATACAGGGGCCATGGGTTCAATCCTTAGTCAGGAAACTAAGATCTTGAGCGCTACACAGCACAGCAAAATAATATATATTTTTTTAAGTAGAGGATTGAAGACATGTAACTGAGGGAGTCATGTTGGCCTCAAGATGGCCTCATCGTCTCAGTATCAATGGAAGCAAAGTCACTGGCAAGAAGATTTGAGAACTGGGAGAGAGAGGATGCCTGACACAATCAACATGTGACTGTGGTAGAGAACTGGAAGAGATGAATTGAAGTTTTTCTGATTCAGAAAGATGAACTTTAAGCATCACAATGGGAATTTTCAATAGATTTGGGTTTGGTGAAGTGTTATGTCAGCTTCTGCATCACTCTGGACTCAGAAATGGAAGACAGAGGCAGAAATCCAAGGTTTGGAGTGGATGAAAAGTCAAGGAAAAGGACACAAGGATTGCTGGGACCATGGGCTCTGTGCTGGGCCATTACATTGTGATTAGGGTAAACAAATAGTGCCCAGGAAAGCGGAACACAAACCCTAAAGTTTCACATTTGTGAATTGCTTCCAAGGTGGGGGGGGGTTTAAGCACTTCGTTGAAAAAGTCACGGAACAAATCAACATTCTTACAGAAGGCCAAGCATTTAGGAAAATGGAAGAAATTTTCTTGCTGTCTCTTAGTTCCTTTATCAGAATCTGGGAAACTGACTTTCACTTACTTGATGGAGAAAGAACATTGCTTGCTTCCTCCAATGCTAATTGCAAATATGGCCACCAACACAATGAAGATACAGGACATTTCAGAGAACAGATGTGATTGCCAATGAAGTGGGGAAAGAGGTGGGTTGGGAATTTGGGATTAGTAGATGCTATATTATATGTAGAACAGGTAAGCAACAAGGTCCTACTCTATAGCACAGGGAACTATATTCTATATCCTATAATAAAACATAATGGAAATGAATATGGAAAATAGTGTACATATATATGACCAACCTAGATAGCATATTCAAAAGCAGAGACATTACTTTTCCGACTAAGGTCCATCTAGTCAAGGCTATGGTTTTTCCTGTGGTCATGTATCGATGTGAGAGTTGGACTGTGAAGAAGGCTGAGCGCCGAAGAATTGATGCTTTTGAGCTGTGGTGCTGGAGAAGACTCCTGANGCAAACATTATCCTCAATGGTGAAAAATTGAAAGCATTTTCCCTAGAGTCAGGAACAAGACAAGGGTGCCCACTTTCACTACTACTATTATACATAGTTCTGGAAGTTTTGGCCATAGCAGTCAGAGCAGAAAAGAAAATAAAAAGAACCCAAATTGGAAAAGAAGAAGTAAAACTCTCACTGTTTGCAGATGACATGATCCTCTACATACAGGCAGATTCTTAACCACTGGACCACCATGGAAGTCAAAGTATTCTTGTATATATCCTAACTGGTTTTCTGCCTGCTTGAAACATCAATTACTTAGAGAGGAGTGTTGAAGTCTCCGTCTGTAATTGTGGATTTGTGTATTTCTCCTTGCCATTCTATTCATTTTTGCCACATGTTGAGATAAATTCTTGTCCACTAAAGAGTCTCTTTTATTATGGAGAATGTTCTGGGCATGTTTCCTAGCAGTTATTCTTTCTCTCTTCCAAGGCCAGGGAAGGGATCTTTCTTGGCTGTTTATCATGAGAACCTGATGAGATTCTTGGAAAAAACCTTTGAAAGTATGGGAATTTCCCCTTAGACTAGACCCCAGGAGTTTTAACTCTCAAGCTCCTCCACATGAAATCTCAAGCAGTTCAAGATTGCTAGTTAAGTGTGTTCCCACCAGTTTATAGCTCCACTAACTCTTATTTGAGTGGAATTGAGCAGATATTGGTTCTCTGAATTCACTTGTCTTGCCAGGTTTCAGATGGTGGTTCCTCTTGCAACTTCAACTCTCTGATGGGTCTAAGAAAAATTATAGATTTTCAACATTTTTGGCTTTTTCTTATTGTGAGGATAGGAGTGGTAACTGACAACTGCTTTACATTTTGAAGCTGGAATCAGACATCTTCCAGATATTTAATTGTAATTCTTATATTTTTCTAAACTCAAGAAAACACTGTGAATGTGATATAACATTTCCATTGTAATGATTTATTCCACATGTGGGTCAAAATATTCTCAACTTGCCCTAGTATCATATCCCCAAATAAGCATAAACACATCATATCAGAATGCACAGTTTCAGGCCAAGAATTTCANTGAATGTGATATAACATTTCCATTGTAATGATTTATTCCACATGTGGGTCAAAATATTCTCAACTTGCCCTAGTATCATATCCCCAAATAAGCATAAACACATCATATCAGAATGCACAGTTTCAGGCCAAGAATTTCACGCTACTAGTGATTTGTGCACATGACCATCATGTTTAGATTTGCCATAGCCACCCCAAGGCTCTAGTTTTTCCTTTTCTCTCTCTTCTTTCTTCTACACTCAATGTTAAGTACCATTTACTGAGAAAGTTTTTAACATATATGCTGACAGCTCTTATAGTCATGAAATATTTTATGTGTTTTGTTAAACTTTTTCCAACTGTGATATAACACATTTTTGTTGCATCCTTTGTTTCATTTTCTGTGAACTCAGAAACTTAAAACTCCCAAACTTAAAACTCTGTAAAACAGACCCTGGAATTTTAGAGTTGAAGGAATCAGAACTGATACTAAGGTGCAAAATTTACCAAGGCACCACAAAACCCAGTGATTGGGGTAAGTAATATTTTAATGCAATATTTTTTTAAGTGTATGCAAAAAAAAAAATCTGTGATGAACAAAATATAGGTTTTAAATTACAACAGGAGCAATATATTGTCTAAACATTGCAAATCCTTTATACATGGGCCAAACATGGAACCAGGACTTCACTTGCTCACAGCACAAGCACATATGACACAGGTTACAGTCTTCAGACTCAGGAGTTACAGGAAATAATTTCAATACAATAAATGAGTAGTTTTCCTTTTGCTACCAAAGGATACTGCTGGTCTCAGAGCTCTTCAGACAAGAGTCATCCTAACTGGGCACCTTGGCCTAACTTGTGTGAGAATAGAGGGTACATTACCCTCCACCAAGAGGACCCTTGGGTTTTCCTCCTGACTTCGTTGTCCTCTCCTACCACCAGAAGATCTATAGAATCTGTAGAAAATAGAACCAGGATCCACCCACCTCCTCCCAAGCCAATCTAAGGACTGAATCATCAGTCCTAATTTCCTTTGTTAGCATGCATTTCTTCCTAGGATAATTGATGGTAGGCATATATCTTTTGTTCAACAAAAGCCTTGCCTACTGGGCTTTGGATTTGTCACAGTGCCTCTGTAAGAAACTACATCAGAACACATCAGTACAATACCAGAATATCTCTACAAATATGGACGATTCTGCTGTTATAATAGCTCCACTAGTAGGAGATCAATAGCACGGTCCAGGCTGAATTCCATCTGACCAGTCTAGTTCCCTCTTCCTGTGTGATGAAGATCAGGCTTTGTATGGGTTCCACCAGTATTAAGTCTCAGTTCCTGATCCCTTATGAACAGCTTCTCAAATAACAGAAACAACAATAAAAACAGCAGCATCAATAACAACAATACTCACACAGATCTTCATAAAAAAAAGAGTGGTCAATCAAAGGCATGTGTGCATGCAGAGTTGTGTCCAACTGTTTGTGACCCCATGGACTGTAGCCCGCCAGGCTCCTGTCTATGAAAGTTTCTAGGCAAGAATACTAGAGTGGGTTGCCATTTCCTCAGGGATTGAACCTGCACCTCTTGCATCTTTTGCATTGGCAGGCAGATTCTTTACCGCTGAGCCACCTGGGAAGCCCCATTAAGATGGACTCTAATCCGATATGACTGGTGCGCTTATAGAGGAGACTGGGACAGACACACACAGAGTGAAGACCATGTGGAGATGCATGAGACGAAGGCCAGAGAAGCCTCTGAAGGAAGCAACCCAGATTTGGGACTGTTGGTGTCTAGAGCTGTAAGAAAACAAATTTATGTTGGTTAAGCCACCCAGTCTGTGGTATCTTGCTGCAGCAGTCCTAGGAAAATAAAATACTCTTCCTTGTATTGTTTGTGTAATTTTACCCTTTCGTGAGATCCCCAAATCTTCAGAATCTCATTATAATTTATTATGGGTCGGTTTTGTCTTACAAAGGGATGAGAAATGCTTCTTCTGTATCTCAGAGCACAGAACAGACAGGTAATTAATTATTTGCTGAAACCTTGGGGTACTGCAAAAGCTCCCAGAAAGATCACTGAAAAAATTCTAGGTGAAGAAAATGTTTCAACATACACCCACCAGACAAACTGGTGAGTGTGTTGCTGTTAATACTAAACCCAAATTTGAAAAATGAGATTTATTTTGACAGGACTTTGCTTCATAAAGATCATTTTCCTTTATACATTTTATTCTGTGACTAGGAATCAGCATTTCCTCTCCCTCGTTTTTCTATGCTCTGTTTCACTCTGGTCATTAATAGTGTTCCGTTCCAAAGGGTTTTTCTCTCTGCCTCCTCTGTGGGATGAAGATACTTAGATGCTTTCTAGAATCAGCTGTGTCTTCCTAGCTGCCTAGCCAAGGAATCCCATTCAAGGTCCATTTGTAACCAAGTCCTGGTCAAGGCCAGGGGGACCCAGGTCCTCTCTGTGCCTTTAAAACACATTTCATGGTTTCATTAGGGGAAACATTGACTAAAACTTCTCCCCCTGGCCAGACAAGATAGCAGCCATTTGCATGAGTTATTTAACAATACGAGGTTCTGGTAAGGAATACAGAACTAACAAGCTACCGCCAATGAGAGGAATTTAGGAAACATCAAAAGGAGAGAGGAGACTTTAGTCCAAATGTCCTGTTAACCTCCCAGAATCCTCCTCGGTGGAATCCATCTTGGCTGAGCGATGCATGCACCACCAAGAGGAACCTCGAGTCAAAGTGACAGCCAGAGACAAACCGGAAACTTACCTCATTACCATAAAACCCAAGACTGTGGGCCTCTTGGCAGAGCAATTCTCCTGAGTTCTCTTACCCTCCTGTTGTCCACCCAGGCGCCCCAGCCCAATAACGTCTCTTGCTTTGTCAGTATGGGTGTCTCCTTGGACAATTCATTTCCTAGTGTTAGACAAGAGTCCCCTCTTGGGCCCTGGAAGGGGTCTCCCTTCCTGCAATAGTTTCAGTGACTGCTTCTGAAACACTTATGAGAGCACTGGGAGAGTGATTTCCCCCATTTCTTCATCTCAGGACTGATACCTTCCCCATAAGAACCCAGCCTGATGCCCCTCTCTGGGCAAAATGACCCTTAACAAACGAGTCAGCATTTTAAGCTGTTGATGGCCATGAAGAGTGCACAATTCTGATTTTCTCTGGCTGAATTCCAAATAAATGTCCTCCATGTTCATCATTATTAGCAGTTCACAGATTTAAAACAGAAATAGCAACTCTGAGTTGCTGTGCTTAGTTACAGCTTGAACCCTGACCACATCATTTAGTCTTGTCTTGAATTTCCTTCGATTTTGCAAAAAAAAACCCTTTTCTTCACCTGGGCCATCCAGTATCTTGACGCGGAAAATTGAATTTTAGACAGATTTGGTTTCCTCCTTTTAGGCAGAAGAAAAACAGAAACAAAATTTAAAAACCAAGAGTAGTTGTTCTTTGAAACAAGGAAAAATGCAGCCTATTATTATCTTAATTAGAATAATCACTTTTCACATCAAGTTGTAACAACAGGAAATGGTCCAAAATGAGATTCTCCTTGAAAAGCATGGTCCTGTGGAGGCAGGTTTCATAACAAAAAACATTTGTGTAACCTCAGCTCAAGCTCTTCCCACTTGTGCATATCACAATATGCTCTGCAGGGAGAGCTAATGAATATATCTGTTTGCATCCCTCCACAGCTGAGTAATATCTGAAAACAGATCTGTATTTTCCCACTTCAGAAGAACACCCAGTAAGTGGTTGTGGACAAAGTGGTTTAGTTACGTAAGTTCCTTTACCTTGCCATTTCAACTGACACCACATAGAAGAGGCCCTACGCAGCTGCTGAAACTCAGGAACTTATTGTTTACTTTGGAGCCTAAAGTGCCCAAGCAGATATTTTAATTTCAACTTCTGTTTATTTTCAGACACTCTGAGCCATTACACTCCTTCTAATAAACACTGCTGTTGCATTGGACTTACTCTGTTCTCTGTCCTGCCTTCCAAGAGGGAGAGAGACAGTCCACCTGCCCATTGCTGGAAATTTAGCCTCGAGGGGTCCGTGTAGAGAGCCTGGAAGCCAGAGGAAAGGCTGTTATCAGCTCTCTCACACACCATGGCAGTTTAGATCATGGGGAAGATTTGCTTGCAGTGTCTTCGCAAAAAGCAACCGTTTCCACAGCTTCCAAACTCAGTACAGATTTGTTTGCTTACTTTTTCACCGACTCTTCTAAAATCAGATCAATGCATTCACCTACCTAGTCACTGATTCCAAGAACTGAGTTCTAATGTTTTGCCTTGTTCCCCATCCCCACTTAATAGCATCCCCCAGCATACAGGCTTCCTCTTGATTCAGCCATATTATTAGATGTGTTCCCTCTCTACTATTTTATGCCAGATGTTTGCGATGCCTTTGCCATAGTGACATCAACTGGAAAAAGTTGGAACTGGAATTTCTGAGCATCACAGAAACCCCCAAATTAAGCATTTTCTACACTACTGGCTTTTACATTTTTCAAAATGTAGATTTCTAAGTAAATTCATCATACAAATTAACATCCAATTAATACTTAATACTTTTGGATAAGCTTTATTGAAAGTCATTCATTTATTAGGCAATAAAGCTTTTGAAACCAGATTACACGTAAGGCATCAACAATGCAAGACAGCTACAAATACACATTATTCTTGGTTGCTCTACCTCCTGGACAGAGGAGGACGACTAGACAAAATCCACTTAGGCTACAATTGGACAAAACCCATAAAATGTAGGGTGTATCATATGCCATTAAAAGAATACTGAAAGAGCTTAGAGGAAGAAAATCAGTATCTTAGTTGAAATTTGAAGATTAAGAATTTTTAAAATAATGCCAATTATTAGAATAAACAATGCTATATTATTTTTAACTCCTACCAGGAATCTGAATCTTTGTTCTGGGACTAAGCTTGTTTTTTTAAGCTTCGTTGCTGCTGCTGCTAAGTCACTTCAGTCGTGTCCAACTCTGTGCGATCCCATAGACAGCAGCCCACCAGGCTCCCCCGTCCCTGGGATTCTCCAGGCAAGAACGCTGGAGTGGGTTGCCATTCCTTCTCCAATGCATGACAGTGGAAAGTGAAAGTGAAGCTTCGCTAGGTGGAACCAAAGCAGCCTTCAGTGACAGTCTTTTGAGTACTCAATACCATGAATCAGAATACAAGGTTTTCTTCTTTGGCAGGTGGAAACAACTATTCCAGGCCCTGGGGGAATTTGGAGCATTGGTCCCCATGTTTCTGTCTGGTGGTTCTTTTCTCAGCCTTGGGTAATGCCCTCACTTATTTGTACAGATCAGCTGAAGACTCCCAGGGAAGCCCTTACCCCCTCTTCCAAGCTCCGTCTCTGTGCAGCCCTCTTCCCTCTGGGACCACACTCTGCAAGCCCTACCCGTCTGGACATCCCAGTGGGGTCTCCCTGAGTTCCTCTGCCTCATGCTGCTGCTTGGACTCTCGCTCCAGGGCTTAAGCTGGGGCAATCACAAGGCTTACCTAAAGTATCCCCCTTCTTAGGATCCCTGTCCTGTGCTGCTTGATGCCCAAGGTCTGCAAAATGTTGTCTCATTTTTTCTTTTTATGGTTTTACACTTGTTTAAGGAAGTCCCGTGTCTTAGCCCATTCAGGTTGCCATAACATAATACCACAGACGGGGGAAGGCAGGCTTATAAACAACAGAAATTTACAAGATTAGGGTGCTAGTGTGGCCAAGTGAGAACCTCCTTTGAGCTGCAGATGGGGAGAAAGAGAGATCTATATATCTATGAAAAAGTGAAACAGTGTCAGTCATTCAGTTGTGTCCAGCTCTGCGACCTCATGGACTATAGCCTGCCAGACTCCTCTGTCCATGGGATTCTCCAGGCAGGAATACTGAAGTGGGTTGCCATTCCCTTCTCCAGGGATTGAACACAAGTCTCCCGCATTACAGCCACAAAGGCCCGATGCAACCAAAAATAAATAAATAAATAAATGATTTTTTTTTAAAAGATGCTTGCCACTGAGTAAGCCGAGAGTTGAAACAGCAATAAAAAAGATAGAAGCAAATAAGAGAAATTTAGACGATAGGTAAAAATCATAAAAATTAAAAAAATTATGTTGAAAAAAGGTCTGTTAAGGAACAACATTCACATTTCTTATAAATTAACTGTAGTGTAAATGCCACATGTATATAAATATGTGCAATATATATATGTAGCTACAGAAGTATATACTTCTCAAACTGAAATTTTGAATACTATGTCATAGCCTGTTTTTCCCTTAATAAAACATTGTTTATATGGTTTAATATGCAAAATCATTTTTAATAGGTTGAATTTTTATGGTTTTCCATGATAAACTCAAATGATACCTTCTTATGAGAAATTTGGGTTATTCTTAAATTTTTACAATTATAAAAACCCACTGTGACAAATGTTTGAAATTAAACAACATATTTTGAAATATGATGCAAAAGAGGAAATCATAAGAGAACTTAAAATATATTTGCATGGAATTATCATGAAAATGGTATTATCATCAGGGCTTCCCTGACAGCTCAGTTGGTAAAGAATTCACCTGCAATGTAGGAGACTGTGGTTCGATTCCTGGGTCAGGAAGATCCTTGGAGAAGGGAAAGGAAAAGTCCATGGACTGTACAGACATGACTGAGTGACTTTCACTTTCATCTTGAAAATAGAACATTCTAAAATTTCTGTGATGCAGCTAAAACTGTGTTTAGAAGAATGCATTTTAAAATATTTATAATAAAAAATTTTAAATTTATAAAATCAGAGATAAAAACTTTCACCTTAAACCAGAAAATTATGATTGCATTAAACCTGAATAAGAAGGAAAACAATAAAGAGCATAAGTCAATAAAGCAGAAAACAAATAGAAAAAAAATAACCAAGACAAAAATTGATTATTTGAAAAGATTAATAAATTAATAGATTTCTAGCAAGATCAACCNAGCTTTCACCTTAAACCAGAAAATTATGATTGCATTAAACCTGAATAAGAAGGAAAACAAATAAAGCAGAAAACAAATAGAAAAAGAATAACCAAGACAAAAATTGATTATTTGAAAAGATTAATAAATTAATAGATTTCTAGCAAGATCAACCAAGAAAGAAGAAAAAAATCCGCTATCAATATCAAGAATGAAAACAAATGATTACTAAAGATTCTTTAGACAATCAAAGGATAATAGCAACTTTATGTCAGCAATTATGACAGTTTAGATGAAATGGACAAATTTCTTGGGGAAAAAATCAACTTATTCAAACTGACTAAAATGATATTAAAAAGTATTAATTTTCTCATATCTATTTAGGAAAGCTGAATTTGTTACTTAAAAAAGTCTTCTCACAAAGAAAACTCTAGACCTAGATGGTTTCAGTGGTGAATTCTACCAAATATTTAAGAAATAAATAGTACCAATATTACCCAGAAATTTTATGGGGTTAGATAAGCCCAATATCAAAGACTGACAAGAAAAGAACAGTACAGACCAATATCCCTATGAACACAAGGGGGGAAAAAAGCCCTCAATAAAATACACATAAACCAAATATAGCAATATATTAAAACAATAATACATTAGGACAAAGCAGGGATAATTCCAGAAAAGCAAAGTAGGTTAGACATTTTAAAATTAATCAATGTAATTCACCATATTAAAGAGGCTCTTCCAGAAATCCTCATGAGTACTCTCGGCCTGACGATAAATTAGTAGTAGTGGAGATGGAGGAGAGGGGATGACTTTATGATAGATATTGTCATCCTAAGTTGCTTCAGTCATGTTCGACTCTTTGCAAGCCTATGGCCTGTAGACTATCAGGCTCCTCTGTCCATAAGATTCTCCAAGCAAGAACACTGGAGTGGATTGCCATTCCCTTCTCCATTATGAGTGGGTTGCCATTTCCTTCTCCAATGCATTAAAGTAAAAAGTGAAAGTGAAGTTGCTCAGTCGTGCCGACTCTTAGCGACCCCATGGACTGCAGCCCACCAGGTTCCTTTGTCCATGGGATTTTCCAGGCAAGAGTACTGGAGTGGGTTGCCATTGCCTTCTCCGATGATAGACATTAGTGATAGAATATTTAATGATAGATTGGATGTAAGAACAAGGAAAATGAATTAAGGAAAAATTTAAGTCCTGCTTTTGAGCAATTGGGTGGATGGGGAGCTACTTACTGAGAAGATAAAACTAGCAAGAACAAAAGAGGGTTGAAAAATTAAGAGTACCATCTTCCCCATATTTAGATTGAACTGTCCAATTATACACCCTTGTAAGCAGTTGTCAATATTTTTCTTGGGTTTTGGGCAAAGTCAAGTTTGAATATTAAGATTTGTGATCATTTGCATAGATGGTTTGGAAAGTTATAATCATCAATGTGAAGTTGGAGGAAGAAAAGGGGCCCAGGTCTGAGCTCAGAAAGTAGGTGCCATTGAGGTGGGAACATCAGATGTGTGTCATTTCAAGGAAGGTATGTTCAAACAGGAGGGAATACTTGATTCTGGGCAATAAAGGATGATAAGGTGTTTTGTTTATCTTTTGGCCATGTCACATGGCACATGGGATCTTCAGCTTCCCAGCCAGAGATTGAACCTATGTCCTCTGCACTGGGAACATGGAGTCTTAACCACTGGACTGCCCGGGAGGTCCCGAGGATGACATGATTTTTGACTTGCAGAGAAGTGGGAGGAAAAGGAAGCATAAAGAGAAGAAGCATTTCGATCAGAGGGAGTAGAGTGAAATATCATCCCTATTCATGCTCCACTGCAGTGAGACAGCAAGCTGGTATTCTCTCATCAAGTTTTGTGAAGTTGAGAAAATAAAGAGGATATCAGTATCTTGTCTCTGAAGCAGAGATGTCCAAAGCACAACGCACTCAGATTTTGAGGACCTTATTTAGTAAGTTGAGACTATCACTGACTTTCAGAGAGCATACTCCCAACTTCCAAGATGTGTCTAATTTCCTCTTAACAGGTCCCACAGGCTGATACACAAGTCCAGCGGTTTCTCAGCTGAGAAAGAACTCTTGGAGTCACCCTGTTTCAAAGAAATTGCCAATGACTTGAAAATCAAATAGCCACAGGAAATTCTGGTATCTTCACAGATTGAGGTGAAAATGTAGACAACAATCTTACTTTAATTTATTTTGGCAAAGATCTTTGGTATTATTTCTCAACAGGGATGAACTAACTAATTTTCTTCACCATAGATAAATATGAGGAAGACTTTTCCCCCTCAGCACGAAGGTTTATCCAATACATATCATGGGATGTTTCAGCCCTAAATCCACCCAGGTGAATGAGTTCGTCTCTGCAAGCTTTCTGATTGGCCTCCTGTTTGCTAAACTCTTCCAGAAAGTTTACTGCTCTTCAAGAGTTCATTGCTTTGATTCAGTACTGAGAATCTGACAAGAACTTGTCATGAGAATTCTGCTTGCAGCTGCTTTTATTCAGCTTTTATTTAGAACAAGAAAGGTTAGCATGAATTTTGAATTCTTGAATAATATCTTATCTAGAAAGTAACCCTGCCATTCGGAACTCTACTCCCAAAATCTCTACTTTAAAAATAAAATGCCACAGATCATCTAATGCCTTTTACTTTTTCAAACCTAACCTATTGATATCAGTTGATGTATTTTCATACTGATTTTTGGAATCAATCAATACAGCAACTTAAAATTTCCATTTAGGAGAAAATACTTGAATGAAAAATAGTTTATAAAATGTTAGTTCTGAGATTGATTTTAAAAGGCATATAAATTAAATATATGATGACTTAAATGTTAAATTAAATATAAAATTAAATATATTAAAAATTAAAATATTTTTAATAAAACATTAAATATATTATGGAAAAGAATTAAGGATTGAAATGGTGAAAGACTGTTTTCCCTTCTGTCTCCCATTTACCCAAATAGGAGCATGCACTTTACTATCATGTCATGTTTCTTAAAAAAAAAAGATTTCCACACAAAGTTTACTGTTTTTACCTCAGAAAGAAAAAATATTTTGATAAAAATGTACTTTTAGAATCAACAAATTGACATAATTACCCCATCAAGCTGATAAAAATGTGATCAATATGATATTTTTGATACTTTAGTCAATTTCTTTATTTCTCTATGCAATACTGATGTTGCCAATAATGTGTTTGAGCAGATCCAAATTTCAATTATATCCTAAATAACTGTAGGGAAAAAAGCAGTTCTCAAGTACAATACTTATTCTTTATTTATAAAATATGTGATACAAGATGCCACTCACCACGAATGCAAATCAAACAATGAGATATCACTTCATACCTATTAGGATGGTAGTTATCAAAAAGACAATACATAGCAGGTGTTTGTGAGGATTTGGAAAAAAGGGAACTTTCACGCCCTGCTAATGGGAATGTAAATTGCTGCACCCACTATGGAAAATAGTACAGCTGTTTCTTAAAAAATTAAAAATAGAACTAATATCCAGCAATTCTACTTCTGGGTATTTTCTGAAGAAAGCAAAAACATTAATTCCAAAAGATATCTGTACCTCATGTTCACTGCAGATTATTTATAGTAGTCAAGATACAGATGCAATCTAAGTACCCATCAATAGATGAATAGATCAAGAAGATAGGGTAAATACAAAGAAATATTATTTAGCCATAATAAAGAATGAAATTTTGTCATTTGCAACAATGTGGATGGACCTAGAAGTTATTGTGCTAAGTGATCAGAATTAGTCTTTATTACCATTCCTTCAGTTATTCAATAATACTTTATCATTTTTATAATATTTTGCCATTTTACAATATTGTATCATTTTATCATTAAATGAAATAAGCACTAATTGCCACAATAGAGAACAGGATTCTTTGGATGGTAGATTTTCTTTTCCAGACCCTTGTGCTTATTACATAATTGTGAGGTGAAATACTTTCATATATGTGATTCCATGTAATCCATATGAATTACATGTGATTCCATGTAAATCCATGTAATTCCATGTGAATCCTATCCATACACTTGCATTGTACACAAATGTATCTATTATCCCAGCTTTGGAAGATAGGGAGGAGCCGAGACGCTAGACAACTTGCTCTCAATGTCATACTGCTGCTGCTGCTGTTAAGTCACTTCAGTCGTGTCCTACTCTGTGCGACCCCATAGACGGAAGCCCACCAGGCTTCCCTGTCCCTGGGACTATCCAGGCAAGAACACTGGAGTGGGTTGCCATTTCCTTCTCTAAGGCATAAAAGTGAAAAGGAAGTCGCTTAGTCGTGTCCGACTCTTAGCGACCCCATGGACTACAGCCTACCAGGCTCCTCCATCCATGGGATTTTCCAGGCAAGAGTACTGGAGTGGAGTGCCATTGCCTTCTCCCAATGTCGTACTAGTTAGTGGCAAAGCTAAATCTATAAACCAGCTCTTCTGGTCTTTCCTTGACACGCTGCCTTACATATTCCATACAGTTAGGTACTCTGTATCTGTTTAATCACTTAATCAATAAATTTCAGACTGGCAGGGTAGATTTTCACAGTTAAAGAAGTTTCTTTAAAACAAAATATCCTCTCTATTTTATATTCTGAGAGCTGAAGACACAAATCCTATTATGGGATTCTTAATGCATAACTATTTCCTTTAACCACTAAGCCAAGCAAATGTTCTGGTTCAATTACCCAATGATGTTGTTGCTGTTGCTGTTTGGTTGCCAAGTTGTGTCCGACTCTTTGAGATCACATGGACTATAGCAGGCCAGGCTTCTCTGTCCCTCACCATCTCCCAGTTTCCCCAAGTTCATTTCCATTGAATCGGTGACGCCATCCAACCATCTCCTCGTCTGTTGCCCTCTTCTCCTTTTGCCTTCTACCTTTCTCAGGAAATGGCAGCCCACTTCAATATTCCTGCCTGGAAAATCCCATGGACCAAGGAGCCCAGTAGGCTATAATCAGTCCGTGAGGTCGCAAAGAGTTGGACACAACTGAGCGGCTTCACTTTCACTTTTTCTCAGCATCAGGGTCTTTTCCAATGAATCAGCTGTCTGCATCAGGTGGTCAAAGTATTGCAGCCCTTCATGGGTCACTGCTTTGTCACAGCTAATTGACTGTGAAAACTTGATGACGCTATGAGCCATGCCCTGTTAGGGCCACTGAAGATGGACGGGACAGAATGAGTTCTGACAAAACGTGATTCACTGGAGGAGGAAATGGCAAACCATTCCAGTATACTAGCCATGAGAACGCTATGAACTGTATAAAAAGTCAATGATGTTGATGGATGTACTAATGGAATGTGTATCATATCCTTTTATCCATAAGTAAAACCAACCTTAGAAGACTTCACTTTTCCTTTTATTATGGAAAATATTAAAAGACTATTTTGCATAGATAGATTTATGAGCAGGTGAATTGAAGAGTTGCTCATAAAAACACTCAACAGTTTATTATCTTTAACTGTTCTATTCATATCTAATTACTATTACTTCCCAAAATAATACAGGTCTTAACTGTGTTAGTTGTCTTGAAGTATGGACCCCAAGATTAATAACCTTGCTTTCCTTTCCTCAGATTACAGAGGAACTTTCAAATGCCAGTGACATTGCCATAATCATTTAGCTAAAACTGATGCTCATCATCTAATGACAAAATATTATAAGATCAGTATCATCTGCAGATGAGTGTCAGTGAACTCTTGTTATCTGTCCAGAGGTATATAAGGACAGATATTGAAACAATTATGGCAATTTGCCAGAGTAATTGATGTCTGTTGAACCTGATAAATTTTAAAAAGTGGGTATGTATTTTCATCTTTTTCATTTATTCTAATAATTCAATGTATTTAAGTTAAATCTTTTAAATTAATTAATTTGGCTGCACCAGGTCTTAGCTGTCTTGTTGCGGCATGTGGTATCCAGCTCCCCAACCAGGTATCAAACCTTGGCTCCCCACATTGAGAGCACAGAGTCTTAGCCACTGGACCACCAGTGAAGTCCCCCTAGTAATTCTGCTTTTTAACTGACATGCAATTTATATAGCCTCATGCTCCCATTTCACCCATAGATTTAAATTAGCTTTGGAAAATTCATCCACTCATATAATCATTGCATATTGTATGATGGGCTCTCCTGCTACTGCTGCTGCTAAGTCGCTTAGGTCGTGTCCGACTCTGTGCGACCCCATAGACAGCAGCCCACCAGGATCCCCCGTCCCTGGGATTCTCCAGGTAAGAACAGTAGAGTGAGTTGCCATTTCCTTCTCCAATGCATGAATGTGAAAAGTGAAAGTGAAAAGTGAAAGTGAAGTCGCTCAGTCGTGTCCGACTCTTCGTGACCCCATGGACTGCAGCCCACCAGGCTCCTTCACCCATGGATTTTCCAGGCAAGAGTACTGGAGTGGGGTGCCATTGCCTTCTCCGATGATGGGCTCATGAACCCTCAAAATTTTGTTGTGCCCGATGCAGAAAATCATCCCCTATCCCCAGCTCTAGGTGACCACGGATCCGCGTTATGTGCTTTTCCTAGATATGCCTTTTCTAGAGTTGTTGGTGAAGCAGTTGTTCAACCTTTTTTGTTGCTGAGTGGTATTTCCATTGTATTTGGATTGTTTACAATTGGAGCCACTAAAGCTGCTATAAATGTTAAGTGTCCAAGTCTTTTGGTGGATATATTGTATTTCTCATGGGTAAAAATCTCTCTCGGATTGAAATTGCTGGGTTGTGATGAAAATGTGTTTACCAAAGTAGTGTGCTATTATTTTACATTTTCCGTGGTGGTGTGCATGAACTCCAGAGTATTTAGCAGTAGTAAAGTGTGACTTTGTGTTTCCCTGAAGTCTGATAATGCTGAGCAGTTTTTCATATACTTATTGACTATTTATACATCTTTTGTGAAGTGTCTGTTCAAACACTTTGACTATATATTACTGGATGGTCTTAAAGAGAGCCATACATTTTTTGAAATAAGAACTTTGTAAGGTTTAAGTACTTTGGCCACCTCATGCGAAGTGTTGACTCACTGGAAAAGACTCTGATGCTGTGAGGGAGGAGAAGGGGACAACAGAGGATGAGATGGCTGGATGGCATCACTAACTATCCGATGGACATGAGTCGGAGTGAACTCTGGGAGTTGGTGATGGACAGGGAGGCCTGGCGTGCTGTGATTCATGGGGTTGCAGAGTTGGACATGAGTGACTGAACTGAACTGAAGGTTTAAGTGTAGTGCTTGTATTTTTTCTACTGTTTTGTCTTTTTTAAAAATAGTGTCTTTCAAAAAAGAAAGGTTTCAAAAGATGTTGATGGTCTATTTTACTATCTGGTTTTTTACGATTTTGCTTATCTGCGAAATCTTTGACTATCCCAAGGTCATGAAAATTTTCTTGTTTTACAAGTTTGACAGGTTTTAAGATTTGGGAACAGTGACAGACTTTATTTTCTTGGACTCCAAAATCACTGCAGACAGTGATTGTGGCCATGAAATTAAGATGCTTGTTCCCTGGAAGAAAAGTTACGACAAACCTACACAGCATATTACAAAACAGAGACATTACTTTGCCAAAAGATTCATGTAGACAAAGCTATAGGTTTTTCAGTAGTCATGTATAGATGTGAGCTGGACCATGAAGAAAGTTGAGCGATGAAAAATTGATATGGTTGAACTGTGGGGTTGAAGACTCTTGAGAGTCTCTTGGACTGCAAGGAGATCCAACCAGTTAATTCTAAAGGAAATCAACCCTGAATATTCATTGGAAGGACTGATGCTGAAGCTGAAGACAATCCTTTGGCCATCTGATGCAAAGAGCCAACTCACTGGAAAAGACCCTGATGCTGGGAAAGATAGAAGGCAAGAGGAGAAGGGGACGACAGAGGACAAGATGGTTGGATGGCACTGCGAAGTCAATGGAGTTTGAGCAAGTTCCAGGAGATGGTGAAGGACAGGGAAACCTGGGGTGCTGCAGTCCATGGGGTCACAAAGAGTTGGACACAACTGAGCAACTGAACAAGAGTTTTTTATTTTCAAATTGAGGTACAGCTAATGGACAACATTGTATCAGTTTCAAGAAGTTTTAGACTTTTTGTTTAGGTTGATCCATCTTTAGCCATCCAATTTTTACGTGACACGAGTTAAGGATACAGCTTCACTTTTCTCCATAAATACATACAGTTGTCATAACATTTATTGAGAAGGCTATCTCTTCCTTGTTCAGGAACCTTGTTACCTTTATCGAAACTCCATTAGCCATGTATGTGAGAGTCTATTTCTGGACAATTCTATTCACTAATTCGTATCTATCCTGATCTCATTGTATCTTGCAGTATAAGAACAGCAAAGCTTCCTATAGATAGATCAAGTTCTCTAATATTTTTTCAAATCATTTTGGCTATTCTGGGTCATTTGTATTTACATATTATTTACATATATTTTTATGATGTTTACAAAGAAAGCCATCAGAATTTTGAGTTGAGTATGGATTAGACAATTAACATGTACAAAACTGTCTTCCAATTCACAATTATGATATATATCTTTCCACTTTTTCAGTCTTACACAAATTTTGCTGTTTCCCTAATTACTTCATGTTTTAATTTCAATATCCAATTATTTGTTGCTAGCATGCAACTGAGTTTTGTATACTGATCTTGTATCTTACCTCACTAAACTCACTAATTCTAGTTTTTTTAAAATCTATTTAGGAGTTTCATTACATTTGATGTCTTCTACAGTCATTTCCTACAATACATATGCTTCTTCTCTTTCTTATTTCCAGGTAGGGTCTTAAGTATAGTGTTGACTAGAAATGGTGAGAGCAAGTGTTTCTTTTGTTGTTGTTGTTTAGTCACAAAGTCTTGCCCAACTCTCTATGACCCCATGCACTGTAGCCTGTCAGGCTCCTCTGTCCATGAGATTTTTCAGGCAAGAATACTAGAGTGGGGTGCCATTTCCTCCTCTAGGGGATCTTTCTGATGCAGGGATCAAAGCCATGTATCTTGCATTGCAGGCAAATTTTTTACCACTGAGCTACTGGGGAAGCCCAGAATTTGCCTTTCCCCAAATCTTCTATTTCCTGGGTAGCTCAGCTGGTAAAGAATCCACCTGCAATGCAGGAGACTCCAGTTTGATTTCTGGATCAGGAAGATCTGCTGGAGAAGAGATAGGCTACCCACTCCAGTATTCTTGGGCTTCCCTGGTGGCTCACCTGGTAAAGAATCCGTCTGCAGTGTAGGAGACCTGGGTTCAATCCCTGGGTTGGGAACATCTCCTGCAGAAGGGAAAGGCTACCCACTCCAGTATTCTGGCCTGGAATATTGGATGTTTGGGCTTCCCTAGTGGCTGAGATGTAAAGAATCTGCCTGCAATGCAGGAGATCGAGCTTTGATTCCTGGGTTGGAAAGATCCCCTAGAGAAGGGAATGGGAGAATGGCAATCCACTCCAGTATTCTTGCCTGGAGATTTCCATGTATAGACCATGGGGTTGCAAAGAGTCAGACGCGACTGAGCGACTGAGCAAGCAAGCAAATCTTAGAAGGAAAACAAACCATTGTGCATGATGCTAACTGTAGGTTTTTCATGCTCTGTATTGTTAAGGAAGTTCCCTTCTAGTTCTAGCGTGCCCAGAGGTTTTGTCATGAATGAATGTTGAGTTTTAACATATACTTTTCCTGCCATCTACTAAGATAATGTTTTTTTTCTCTGTATTCTCTTAATTTGGTGAGTTAATTGAATCTTTAAATTCTAATAAAAGCTTTAATTTTAAAATACACATAAAATTTATCATCTTACCCATACATAAGTGTACAATTCAGTAGTATTAAGTATATTCATTGTTGTGTGGCCAATCTCTAGAACTTTTGTCATCTTGTAAAACAAACTTTCTACCCAATAAAAAACTCATTTCCTCCTCCCTCCATTAATTCACTTTTTATAAAAGTTTCAGTTTCTAATTGGAAATAAAAGGGCTTCCCTGATAGTTCAGTTGATAAAGAATCTGCCTGCAACGCAAGAGACCCTGGTTCGATTCCTGGGTTGGGAAGATCTGCTGGAGAAGGGATAGGCTACCCACTCCAGTACTCTTGGCCTTCCCTTGTAGCTCAGCTGGTAAAGAATCAGCCTGCAATGGGTTCAATTCCTGGGTTGGGAAGATACCCTGGAGAAAGGAAAGGCCTGGAGAATTTCACAGACTGTATAATCCAGGGGGTTGCAAAGAGTAGGACAAAGCTGAGTGACTTTCACTACAGAAAGCTTTAAAAGCAATGTTCTAAATTAGTTTGCTTGTAGTAAAAACAAACAAACAAACAAACCCAACCTTTTAAATAGGTGCTTATTAGCTTGCAAATTAAGCTTTACAGTTGTACACACAAAAAAATTAGTGTCTTGGGAGAACAAATATACCTGATGATTTTCATCACTTCAGACTAGATAAAACTAGATTGTGCGAAAAGCAATTTATTCTACTCAAACCATTTCTTTTTAAAGCAGTTCAGTTAAAATGTGACCACTGCTTGACCATAAACAAAAGCGAAAGTAAGGTTTTTCTCCTTTCCCCTTTGATTCCTCTATACTCTGCTCCTGGCTGAAGCACCCACAACCAACATAAAGAAACAATTTTTCATAATTTAAAACAAACAAAAAGGAAACCTAGCAAACTTGACTAAGTATTTCTAACAATCATCAACTTGCCTTTTGATAAGTACTCAGTGTTACTATTTCTTCTGTTGCTATTCTGAAATAGTTCAGCTTTGTTTATGAGGTTTTCATTTATTTTCTTAAAAAGACTAAACTCTCTAACACCTATTTTTAGTTCAGTGGAATCTGTTCTTCCCAAATTGATATTAATAGTTTTTAAACAAAGTATATGGGAATCACATGTATAATATACCAGACGTGAGCTGTCACATTCTCATCTAAGCAAATATACCAGGAATTTGAGACTATCTGTATGCTGGGGAAAAAACTTCTAAAAAACACAGAAATATACTGTATAATAGTTTTATTTTTATCATTTTACTATTTTTACATTTTATGCACAAATATTTTTTATCTGAGTAAAAATAGAAAATAACTGTCTTATGTAAAATTACAAAAAAAAAAATCCCACAAAGAAATACATAATTATTATGACAGTATAAGTGTCTTTATTTAAAGAGTAAAAATGTATGCAAAAATCTTCCTCCCTCTTACAAAAGATTGAGAATATTTTTTTCTGACAGCAAGTGAAATATCACTGAAATATCAATATTTTTATACTCTCTAGATATGAAGACATTAAGTTAGTCACAGGTTATTTTGAAATTATGAAATTTAAAACATTTTTGTGCTATTTCAAAGATACATTAGTTCTTTTTAAAAGGCAGTAGCATAAAATGATGAATATGAAAAACAGCAGACCTCACCAAAAATATTTGGAGGCACAACCCTTTAAAGAAATATCATACTTGAATTTCACCATTTATCAGGGGCAAAAGAACAAACAATCTTTCCTAATTAACTGACATGGACTGTCACAAAAATAAATGTGATGAGTCAATTCATGTGACAATCAACCACACAGTAATTTTCCTTGATCTGTTTGATTTTCTGATGCCAACACAAATTCCTAAACTTCAGGCTAGCAAGATACGTATGAAAATTGGCTCAATGAGAATCTCATGTGGAAAAAGTTTTAAAACAATGAACGTTTCATTATTTTTATACTTATATGGTATAGAAATGACCAATAATTTCATCTTTCATCCTCTGATATGGAAAATTTATTCATAAAATCAGAGCAAAGAATGAATAGCATAAGTTATATTTTCTTTCAAAATACAAGTTATCTTTCAATAAAAGAAAAGACTACTTGGCTTCTGATAACTGCAACCTCAATAAGCACAACAGACACAGTTTATAAGCTGAGACAAAGTAACGGAAGTTTCTTGAATCAACTGGGAATATTAGTCTCATTGCTTATGGTGCATAAAGTGATGGAGAGAGGCAAAGAAGAAAAAAGAAACAGCATCAGATTGTGTTTGAGAACTGACTGTTCAAATGATTAAAAAGGAATAAAAGAAAAACTGCAAAAGGAAGAAAGTGAAAAGAATTTCTTTTTAAGGTATCTGAGGGACACAGGGGAAAAATAAAAAAGAAACAATAGATTGATTTTTAGAGATCTTGGAGAATTCCTTGCCTTAAAATACACACACATATAGTTGAGATATATATAACGGAAATCTGTCAACTTGGCTAAAACTTTAACATAATGTCTCCCTCAAAGTATTTTAAGTCAAAAGTCAATAATTTTAAGCTCTTGATAATATAACAGAAAAGTAGACTTTATCATTATTATTTTAAAACTGTAACTGACTTGTCAACTTCCCAGACCATAAGAGGATGATGAAAAATCCTCTTTTCAGCTACCTGTTATCTGAACTAGAACATCTGTATCATATTGCTGTTCTACTCAGATATTCTTGCAATCACAGCATCCAAGCTGAACTAATAATTTGTCAGTCTATTCTGTGTTTATAAAAAGGTAAAAATGGAAATTACAGATTTTATTCCTTCTACTGTTTGTTCTTAAAGGACTCTGACATGATACAATAATATAAGTGAACTGACATAACATGTTGTAGTCCCACAGTGTAACACTTAATATTATGATCTGAAGTTATCAGAAAAGGAGGTCATACACACCTCCCCCTCCTCTCTCTTCCTAAGATCCCTGCCTCCTATGGTTCCTTCCAAACCACTATTTAGTACTGGGGGCAGCAACTGCCAACAATGCCTCCTTGCATTACCGTGGCCCTTTACTTCTAGTTAGTTAAATGCACTAAATGAGCTCTTATAGAGCTATTTAGAGGATGGATTTAAAGGAGATGATGAGGGAGAAGGTACATAAAGTAATATTTGAGAATCAGTCTTCTGCTATAAGAAGATTAAAGTATCTCCTATCATGATTTGTGCATAATACTTTAAAACAACGCAAAGAGAACAAAAGTAAGGAAACCAAGCAAAGCAAGTAAGAAGACATTTCTAGCCATTTCTGTTCAGTGTTGGCTTGTAGTAGGAAAAGAGTTTCATGTATGTAAGAATTATTTAATTTTTAAAGGATTTCTAAGCGAGTTTTGAAATATCACCTTTTGACTATTATGTCTTTGTTTACATGTGTGTATATATATATATATGTGTGTGTGTGTGTGTATATATATGTAAGATGGCCAACTGGACATGTATACAGATATTTGTACACTCACATATGTAATATTCAAAGGAAAAAATTAAATAAATGGGAAATTTTAAGAGAAGACTGCCTGTATTGGAGGTCAAATTTTTCTTTTAGAACTATTTGCAAGTAATTTACTCATGTCTTAAAGATCAAGTACTGCTGACTGATTTAAAGTCTTCATCAGAAACACAAGATGAGGAAAGCTGTTTTGTATAATTAACGAGCACTATAGGATAATTAATTTTTTTAAAAAGGGAGCCATAACAAACCAAACTAAAGCAAAATATTATTTCTGGTTGAGGTATACTTTTTCAGATTTTTAAATCTCTGACAGGAAAAACAGAGATCTGAGAATTTTTTAATAGTTGGTTTATTAGGATTTAATGTCTCTCTTGTAATAATTTAAATTCTTGGCCTGATATTATGAATAATCTATACAGTAAATCCTTAAAATTGGCTTTTGAGTAAAGCCAGATTTAAACCTGGATCTCTTTCTTTAGCACTGCTCTTCTGCCAGTCTTTTTTCACTGTCTTTTGCTTGCAAATATATAAATTATTTTAATAACATGATACTCTTAGTAATTTTATTAATATTATAATTTTATTGGATATTATTACTTTAGCTCTGCTTGATTAGATGAAACAGGCATACATGCTTCAGCTGTGAAAAATTCCATTTTCTGGTTTTTATGTAAAGCAACATCTAAAGCAGCAGAGAGGGGAAACAGTTATATTTTCAAAAATATTAATAGTTAAGCCAGACTGTTTCCTGGAGATACTTCATTTATTTTTCATCCTCAGATGCTACTGGCTATTTTTGGTAGGGCTAGACATTAATACTGACCAGTTTAGCTTTTCTGACTGTTAACAAACTATTCCACAATGAACCAGCCTAAATCACATTGTGGTGATTGTTTAACATACACATATTCTAAAATATATGCTCAAAGTAAAAAGATCCAAATTCACAAGAGTATGAAATATTTATAAAAAAAATCATGCATCAGATTGTACAGTCTAGAAATAAAAGAAGATTCAAAGTCAGTAATAAAGGGAAGAGCAAAGCTTGCTCTAACATTTTAAGAAAGACCTTGGATTCCCAGAAGGTCCTGGATTCAGTTATCCTTTTCTGTCTGCAGGGACGCAGTAGCCAGGGCCACTGCTGTGACCGGCTGGGCGATTCCGTGCAGCTGCATCTTTGCGAGTTTCTTCTGTTCACACTCTGTGACCAAACGGTTCAACTCTGCTGCACTGTATCCAATAAGAGTCTTCAAGTCACAGACAAACTTGTAGACAAACCTCTTGCCTTGAACTTTACAAATCATGTCCCCATCGTAATAATACCTTTAAAAAGAAAAAACGGCATTATGACCATATAACATTTTTTTTTAAATTTGGACTTCTTAACAATACTTCACAGATTATTCCATAAATAGAAGCCTAGTATTATATCTATCAGAACAGCAACTAACAATGAGGTTATATAGAAATATTTAATGCTGTTATCCAAAGAAACTTTAAAATATTGACTAAAATTTCAATGCTAAGTACTCTAAAACTTTATGTACTAAATCTTCAAAACATACTCTCAAAAATTATGCTGCAACACTGAATTTAAAAATAAACATTATGAACAAAACCAAAAAAACCTTAGGAGCAGTAACAGAATCCAAGAACAAGGAGTCTGAATCAGAGTGCTAAGATTCAAAACCTCACATCTTTTCTGTGACTACAGGAAAGCCACATTTGTTTGCTCTAAGCTTGTATTCCTCATTTATAAAATGAGATTTTTAAAAGTATGGACCCTAATAGAATTATTGGAAGATTAAAAGGATTACCTCTGTAAAGTGCTTAGCACACAATAACTGGCACATATAGCCTACTATAAAATAGAAGCTATGGTGATAATTAAGAATTCATATGGTATGAATAAAATTTTTTAATATACATATTCTCTGGTTGTTGGAATGTCCATTTTTCTGTCTTGTACAAAATGCTTTATTACATATCTATGTCTTCATCTTTATCATTGTAAAATATTAAAAGCTCTCCTTCCAGAGAAATTCTCCAAACCAACAGAGGAGCCTCAAAACTGTAAGCACAAGGGTTTAAAAAAAAAAAAAATAGAGAGGACCAGAAAAAACAGAAAAGAGGACTTCATAAAGAAACAATGTTTCTAAAGCTACACAGGCACACTTGGTGAAATCACTCTAGAAGCCTGGTTTATGGATATAAAACAGATTGGAATTATACTTACTTTGGAAAAGACTTTGTTTACCCCTATGCACTGCCTGGCGAGCTACAGTCCATGGGGTGGCAGAGTCTGACACGACTGAGCAACTAACACACAAACACACAGGTGCACTGCCAATTCCAATTAACAGGAAAAAGGCAAGTCAAAACTTCTGGGTTGGCAGACTTTGGAGACTTTATCTTAAAACTGTACTGCCCACTTGTGTGCATTTGCACTCAGCTGATGAAGAGCTGTTACAAAACAAACAACTACATGCAAAAGTGGTATAAACTATCACATTAGTAGGACTTTATTATAAAAGTAACTCAGTGTAACCAAAAATCCATTAACAAAAAACTACATGCAGTAGATTGTCATCTTTCCCTAATTCCAGAACAGCTAAAGTATAATGGTTATGTCCACTTTCCCAGTAAGAGATGTAACACATTGGGCATAATCTTGTGTCTCTTTTTTTGTCAACCACATTGATACAGAATTATAACTCAGCCCACAAACTACCAACAGCTTGTCATCCAGTTAAAATACAGTAGGCATCGGTAGGCATTTTGATTTAAGTGAACAGCTCACTGACTTATTACAAAGTGAACATTCATTCACCTGTTAACTATGACTCCGGTCAGGACACAGAACACTGCGTGCACCCCACAGCTCCTCCCAGCCCCTCTCAATCATCACCCTTCCCTTGTTCTAGAAGGTTGCACAATCCTCATTCATGATAACAATTTCATTGCTGCTTTTGTATTCTTATCACCCAAACATGCATCTATAAGTGCTGTAACTTAGTTTTGCTGTTATTTGCATGATACTATATGAATTCAGTATACACTCTTTTGGGTCTGGATTTTTTTCATTGAATATTATGTTTGAGGTTCACCCATATCAGTGCATTTTCATGGATACACAGTATTCTTTAGTATATCACAGTTTACTTATTCACTCTATTGTTGCAACATATTTGGGTGGTTTCTGATTTTGTGCATGCTTACATGCTCAATCACTTCAGTTGTGTCTGACTCTTGGAAACTCCAGGGACTACTGCCCACCAGGTTACTCTATCCATGGTATTTCCCAGGCAAGAATACTGGAACAGGCTGCCATTTCCTATGAGGAGATTTTCCCACCCCAGGGATCAAACCTGTGTCTCCTGCATTGCAGGCAGATTCTTTACTACTGAGCCACTGAGGAAATCCCTTCTGATTTGGGGATGTTATACATAAGGCTGCTATAAGCATCCATATGAATATATATGTACATTTTTGTCTGGTAAATCCAAGATAAACTGTTAGGTTACTGGTCACAGTTTACACTCCTACCAAAAGTGTAGAAGCATTCCCACTGCTACATATCCTCACCAACACTTGGTACAAGCAATTATTTTCATTTTAGCCACACACAGATGTGTTGTGGTGCAGCCAATAAGTTGTGTCCAACACTTCGCGACCCCATGGACTGTAGCATGCCAGGCTTCCCTGTCCCTCACTATCCCTTGGAACTTGCTCAGACTCATGTCCATGGAGTCTGTGATGCCATCTAACTATCTCATCTTCGGGTGTCCCCTTCTCCCCCTGCCCTCAGTCTTTCCCAGCATCAAGATCTTTCCTAACAACTTGGCTCTTTGCATCAGGTGGCCAAAGTATTGGAGCTTCAGCATCAGTCCTTCCAATGAACACCCAGGATTGGTCTCCTTTAGGATGGACTGGCTGGATCTCCCTGCAGTCCAAGGGACTCTCAAGAATCTTCTCCAACACCACAGTTCAAAAGCATCAATCCTTTGGCGCTCAGCCTTCTTTATGGTCCAACTCTCACATTCATACAAGACTACTGGAAAACCACAGCTTTGACTAGATGGACCTTTGTCAGCAAACTGATTGGCCATTTGGATAATCTTTAAATTTTTCCTAATTTCCTATGGATCTGTAAGAGTTCTTTAATTATTCCAGGTAAAAGTCCTATATCAGATATATGAGGCTTGACTTTCACTCTCTTGATGGTTTCTAATGGCCAGAAGTTCTTAATTTAAATGTAGTTCAATTTATTGATCTTTTCCATTAGGTTAGTGCTTCTGGTTCTATTTAATGTCTTTTTTCATCTACTAAAGTCAAGAAGGCATTTCTAGATGCTTCCCTATCTTACTTTCACAATTTAGAGCTACAAGTTACATAGAATTGATTTTCAGTATACTATGAAGAAGGAGGTCAATATGGATAGTCAACTGTCCCAGCACTACTGACTGAAATGTAGGTCGCTTCCCTACTGCCATCTTTAAATCAAATGTTCCTATATTTTTTGTTCTATTCAGGTTATCTATTCTAATCTTGGGTCTTCTGTCTATCCCAAGCAAATGGCACACTGTCTAACTGTTACAGTGAGTCTCTATATCCTGTATAGCAAGTCTGTCCAGTTTGTTAATCTTCTTCAGGTGTCCTGGTTCTCTTTATCAGTTCAATCACTCAGTCGTTTCTGACTCTTTGTGACCCCATGGACTGAAGCACACTAGGCCTCCCTGAACATCGCCACTTTATATTCACATATAAATTCTATAATCACCTTGTCAAGTTCTATGAAAATTTATTCAGGCAGCTACTGCATTGAAACTTAGGCCAACTACAGACAAGTGACATCTTAATTATTAATTCTAATAATTCATATGTAATTTTGAGGGGACTTGCAACCCACTCCAGTACTCTTGCCTGGACAATCCCATGGATGGAAGAACCTGAGTGGCTGCAGTCCATGGGGTCGCACAGAGTTGGACACTAACGAAGTGACTTAGTAGCATGTACACAGTCACATCAACTGTCAAAAATTACAGTTTTAATTCTGATTACACAGAAAGGATCTTTAGATTGTTAGCAAAGTGTTTGACACTGAGTGGTAAGTACACTGAAACAAAGCATTTTAGTTACTTGTATATGCTAAGGAAAACAAATTATCATTGTGGAAAAGAAAAATTATCATGATAAACTAGGTAACAGTACTTGAATGCCACAATCTTGTAACAAGGAATACTAGTTTAACCAGTATTCCACATAATTATATAATTACAGTGGGATGAGGGGATAGAAAGGTTGCATGTGTTAATGATGAGGCAAATCATACTGTGTGAAATTCACAGAACTGCTTTATCAAATTCACTCTTCCAAAAAAACAGACATAATTCATACTTCTCAGATACTTAAGTGCACATGCTGAATTTTCATCACTGTAGTAAGCATAAATTCTGATAGTAATTACATCAAAACTTTCATACCATTTATGAGAAATTATAAATAATTATTCTATTTCAACTCAACTGATGAAAAAGTTTGAATATTCAGATTTAGGCTGACTGAGGGGAAGGAAAAACAGAGAAATGGGTTAACATTTTGCATCTAATTATAAACAATGACAATATCTATGCATTTACTAGAGTTTACAGACACTCAATGCACCTATGCCAAATGACAGCATCTCTGTTAATAAAAAAACCCAGAAACCTCAAAGATTAAATATGCTGGTTTTAAACAGAGTGGTGCATGTTTTTAATCAGATAAAAACAAATAATCTAGAATCATCTTTTTAAAAATTCTACATATCTCAAATTACTACTAAAAATCTTTTTTAAGAAGTAATTTTTAATATAAATGTGAACATTTTTAGTTTATTTATCTAAAGAAAACATAAGTCAAGTATTTTAACATCATTACATAACAATGTTTATACAAATAAGAAGCCATTTTTTAGAAACGACTGATCGATACTTTTAAAATGCTTACCTTAATGCACGACTAAGTTTCTCATAGTTCATTGTAGGTTTGTTTTTACGTTGTCCCCATTTCTGTGCAACCAGTTCGGGCTGATTTAGCTTAAATTCTCCTTCATCACCAACCCAAGAAATGCAGTCTCGAGCATCCTTGTCAGTAAGAAGTTCTAGCAAAAATTGCCACAGTTGGATCTGGCCATTGTTTCCTAGAAATTGACAAGAATGACGAGCACTGACCATAATGCTATGGATTTTCAGAGGGTAAAAGACAACAAACAGGTCCTTTGGTTCATATCTCAGCCACATGAAAAACATAAACTTCTTTTTACAAACGCTATCTAAGTATTTTCAGAGAAAAAGTCCAGGGGGGCAGTCCTCAGATGGTGGAGGAGTAGGACGGAGGGACCACTTTCTCCCCCACAAATTCATGGAAAGAACATTTGAACGCTGAGAAAATTCCACAAAACAACTTCTGAATGCTGGCAGAGGACATCAAGCACCCAGAAAGGTAGCCAATTGTCTCTGAAACGAGGTAGGACAAAATATAAAAGATAAAAAGAGAGACAAAAGAGTTAGGGACGGAGTCCCATCCTGAGAAGGGAGTCTTAAAAGAGGAGAAGTTTCCAAACACCAGGAAACCCTCTCACCCACGGGTTTGTGGGGAGTTTTGGAATCTCACAGGGCAACATAACCAGGAGGAAAAATAAATAAATAAAACTCACAGATGAAGTGCTAAATGGCAACTCCCAGCGGAGAAGTAGCCTAGATGCTGGCACCCGCCACCAGCAAGTGGGGGCTGAACAGGGAGGAGCGGGTTGCATTGCTTAGGGTAAGGAATGGGCCTGAATGATCTGAGGGCAATCTAAGGGAGCTAACATGAGATAGCAACCCAGACTGTGAGATAGCCAGAGAGAGAGAAAAAAAAAGAGAGAGAGAACTTTCCCTGGAAAAGCTCTATTCTAAGGCACTGATGGTTGGCTCACAGAAGAAAGGACTGAGCAAATACTGGAGGAGAGCTAGCCAGCTCTGGACTGGCCCACCCCCCACTGGAGACAGGGAGGCAGGTGGGTGCCAGCCAGAGCTGGAAGACAAGGGGAAAACTCGGCCCCAGAGATGGCATCCTCTACCAAACTGTGAGCAGGCTCCCAGTTGCTAACCAAGACTTCCTGGGATCCTGGATGGTTGACATCCACACGGAGGGTCACAGCCAGAGATCAGCTTCCCAGAGGAGATACATGGCACACCTGAAAGGCTGAGATAGGGGAAGTGATAATACACAGCCCCCACCTGGGGAGAGTGTGCTCGCCAAGCACCTGGTCACCTGAGTTGCTCAGACCTGGAAAGGGCATGCAACCCAGGGCCCGCTTTAGACAGTTCCCCTGCAGAGCAGCCTGAGCAGTGTAGACTGGGAAAGCACACCTGCCGTGAGCGGGGGCAAACCCAGCATGGCCGAGACACTGCGAGCACTCCCCACACACGCCAGTGATATCTGTTTGCAGCATCCCTCCCTCCCCAGAGCACGACTGAACAAGGGAGCCTAAAAAAGTGTCCACCACTGCCCCCTTGTGTCAGGGCAGAAATTAGATAGTGAAGAGACCAGTAAACAGAAGAAGCTAAAATAAACAGAGGGAACCGCTTTGGAAGTGACAGGTTCAACAGATTAAAACCCTGTAGTTAGCACTGACTACATTGGAAGGGGCCTATAGATCTTGAGAAGGATAAGCTGAACAAGGAACTAACTGAAACTGAACTGACCCAAACTGCCCCCAACAGCTCCAGACAAATTCCTAGATATATTTTTACTATTATAATTTTTTAAATTAAAAAAATTTGTTTTTTATTTTTAAGTTCTCTATTATGCCTTAGAGTTGGACTATGAAGAAGGCTGAGCACCGAAGAATTGATGCTTTTGAACTGTGGTGTTGGAGAAGACTCTTGAGAGTCCCTTGGACTGCAAGGAGATCCAACCAGTCCATTCTGAAGGAGATCAACCCTGGGATTTCTCTGGAAGGAATGATGCTAAAGCTGAAACTCCAGTACTTTGGCCATCTCATGCGAAGAGTTGACTCATTGGAAAAGANTTCATCTACTAAAGTCAAGAAGGCATTTCTAGATGCTTCCCTATCTTACTTTCACAATTTAGAGCTACAAGTTACATAGAATTGATTTTCAGTATACTATGAAGAAGGAGGTCAATATGGATAGTCAACTGTCCCAGCACTACTGACTGAAATGTAGGTCGCTTCCCTACTGCCATCTTTAAATCAAATGTTCCTATATTTTTTGTTCTATTCAGGTTATCTATTCTAATCTTGGGTCTTCTGTCTATCCCAAGCAAATGGCACACTGTCTAACTGTTACAGTGAGTCTCTATATCCTGTATAGCAAGTCTGTCCAGTTTGTTAATCTTCTTCAGGTGTCCTGGTTCTCTTTATCAGTTCAATCACTCAGTCGTTTCTGACTCTTTGTGACCCCATGGACTGAAGCACACTAGGCCTCCCTGAACATCGCCACTTTATATTCACATATAAATTCTATAATCACCTTGTCAAGTTCTATGAAAATTTATTCAGGCAGCTACTGCATTGAAACTTAGGCCAACTACAGACAAGTGACATCTTAATTATTAATTCTAATAATTCATATGTAATTTTGAGGGGACTTGCAACCCACTCCAGTACTCTTGCCTGGACAATCCCATGGATGGAAGAACCTGAGTGGCTGCAGTCCATGGGGTCGCACAGAGTTGGACACTAACGAAGTGACTTAGTAGCATGTACACAGTCACATCAACTGTCAAAAATTACAGTTTTAATTCTGATTACACAGAAAGGATCTTTAGATTGTTAGCAAAGTGTTTGACACTGAGTTGTAAGTACACTGAAACAAAGCATTTTAGTTACTTGTATATGCTAAGGAAAACAAATTATCATTGTGGAAAAGAAAAATTATCATGATAAACTAGGTAACAGTACTTGAATGCCACAATCTTGTAACAAGGAATACTAGTTTAACCAGTATTCCACATAATTATATAATTACAGTGGGATGAGGGGATAGAAAGGTTGCATGTGTTAATGATGAGGCAAATCATACTGTGTGAAATTCACAGAACTGCTTTATCAAATTCACTCTTCCAAAAAAACAGACATAATTCATACTTCTCAGATACTTAAGTGCACATGCTGAATTTTCATCACTGTAGTAAGCATAAATTCTGATAGTAATTACATCAAAACTTTCATACCATTTATGAGAAATTATAAATAATTATTCTATTTCAACTCAATTGATGAAAAAGTTTGAATATTCAGATTTAGGCTGACTGAGGGGAAGGAAAAACAGAGAAATGGGTTAACATTTTGCATCTAATTATAAACAATGACAATATCTATGCATTTACTAGAGTTTACAGACACTCAATGCACCTATGCCAAATGACAGCATCTCTGTTAATAAAAAAACCCAGAAACCTCAAAGATTAAATATGCTGGTTTTAAACAGAGTGGTGCATGTTTTTAATCAGATAAAAACAAATAATCTAGAATCATCTTTTTAAAAATTCTACATATCTCAAATTACTACTAAAAATCTTTTTTAAGAAGTAATTTTTAATATAAATGTGAACATTTTTAGTTTATTTATCTAAAGAAAACATAAGTCAAGTATTTTAACATCATTACATAACAATGTTTATACAAATAAGAAGCCATTTTTTAGAAACGACTGATCGATACTTTTAAAATGCTTACCTTAATGCACGACTAAGTTTCTCATAGTTCATTGTAGGTTTGTTTTTACGTTGTCCCCATTTCTGTGCAACCAGTTCGGGCTGATTTAGCTTAAATTCTCCTTCATCACCAACCCAAGAAATGCAGTCTCGAGCATCCTTGTCAGTAAGAAGTTCTAGCAAAAATTGCCACAGTTGGATCTGGCCATTGTTTCCTAGAAATTGACAAGAATGACGAGCACTGACCATAATGCTATGGATTTTCAGAGGGTAAAAGACAACAAATAGGTCCTTTGGTTCATATCTCAGCCACATGAAAAACATAAACTTCTTTTTACAAACGCTATCTAAGTATTTTCAGAGAAAAAGTCCAGGGGGGCAGTCCTCAGATGGTGGAGGAGTAGGACGGAGGGACCACTTTCTCCCCCACAAATTCATGGAAAGAACATTTGAACGCTGAGAAAATTCCACAAAACAACTTCTGAATGCTGGCAGAGGACATCAAGCACCCAGAAAGGTAGCCAATTGTCTCTGAAACGAGGTAGGACAAAATATAAAAGATAAAAAGAGAGACAAAAGAGTTAGGGACGGAGTCCCATCCTGAGAAGGGAGTCTTAAAAGAGGAGAAGTTTCCAAACACCAGGAAACCCTCTCACCCACGGGTTTGTGGGGAGTTTTGGAATCTCACAGGGCAACATAACCAGGAGGAAAAATAAATAAATAAAACTCACAGATGAAGTGCTAAATGGCAACTCCCAGCGGAGAAGTAGCCTAGATGCTGGCACCCGCCACCAGCAAGTGGGGGCTGAACAGGGAGGAGCGGGTTGCATTGCTTAGGGTAAGGAATGGGCCTGAATGATCTGAGGGCAATCTAAGGGAGCTAACATGAGATAGCAACCCAGACTGTGAGATAGCCAGAGAGAGAGAAAAAAAAAGAGAGAGAGAACTTTCCCTGGAAAAGCTCTATTCTAAGGCACTGATGGTTGGCTCACAGAAGAAAGGACTGAGCAAATACTGGAGGAGAGCTAGCCAGCTCTGGACTGGCCCACCCCCCACTGGAGACAGGGAGGCAGGTGGGTGCCAGCCAGAGCTGGAAGACAAGGGGAAAACTCGGCCCCAGAGATGGCATCCTCTACCAAACTGTGAGCAGGCTCCCAGTTGCTAACCAAGACTTCCTGGGATCCTGGATGGTTGACATCCACACGGAGGGTCACAGCCAGAGATCAGCTTCCCAGAGGAGATACATGGCACACCTGAAAGGCTGAGATAGGGGAAGTGATAATACACAGCCCCCACCTGGGGAGAGTGTGCTCGCCAAGCACCTGGTCACCTGAGTTGCTCAGACCTGGAAAGGGCATGCAACCCAGGGCCCGCTTTAGACAGTTCCCCTGCAGAGCAGCCTGAGCAGTGTAGACTGGGAAAGCACACCTGCCGTGAGCGGGGGCAAACCCAGCATGGCCGAGACACTGCGAGCACTCCCCACACACGCCAGTGATATCTGTTTGCAGCATCCCTCCCTCCCCAGAGCACGACTGAACAAGGGAGCCTAAAAAAGTGTCCACCACTGCCCCCTTGTGTCAGGGCAGAAATTAGATAGTGAAGAGACCAGTAAACAGAAGAAGCTAAAATAAACAGAGGGAACCGCTTTGGAAGTGACAGGTTCAACAGATTAAAACCCTGTAGTTAGCACTGACTACATTGGAAGGGGCCTATAGATCTTGAGAAGGATAAGCTGAACAAGGAACTAACTGAAACTGAACTGACCCAAACTGCCCCCAACAGCTCCAGACAAATTCCTAGATATATTTTTACTATTATAATTTTTTAAATTAAAAAAATTTGTTTTTTATTTTTAAGTTCTCTATTATGCCTTAGAGTTGGACTATGAAGAAGGCTGAGCACCGAAGAATTGATGCTTTTGAACTGTGGTGTTGGAGAAGACTCTTGAGAGTCCCTTGGACTGCAAGGAGATCCAACCAGTCCATTCTGAAGGAGATCAACCCTGGGATTTCTCTGGAAGGAATGATGCTAAAGCTGAAACTCCAGTACTTTGGCCATCTCATGCGAAGAGTTGACTCATTGGAAAAGACTCTGATGCTGGGAGCGATTAGGGGCAGGAGAAGAAGGGGAGGACCAAGGATGAGATGGCTGGATGGCATCTTTGACTCGATGGACGCGAGTCTGAGTGAACTCTGGGAGTTGGTGATGGACAGGGAGGCCTGGCATGCTGCGATTCATGGGGTTGCAAAGAGTCGGACACGACTGAGCGACCTAACTGAACTGAACTGATTATGCCTTTAATTTTCATTTTTATAACCTACTATTATCTTGCAAAAAAAAGACCCTATTTTTAAAGCAAACTTCACATGTATTTTTTAATGTTTTTTGAGATTTAATTTTTTAATATTGTATTTTTGAGAGTTTAACCTCTACTCTAGATTTTTAATCTTTTCTTTTTGGTATTTGTTATCAATTTTGTACCTTTAAAAACCCAATCTTCAGTACCCATTTTCACTTGGAAGCGAGATTACTGGCCTGATATGCTCTATCCCCCTTTTGACTCTCCTTTTTCTCCCCCAGGTCGCCTCTATCTCCTCCCCCCTGCCTTCTCTACCTCTCTCT
>SJYW01040117.1:1261113-1272604 GCA_006410735.1 Raphicerus campestris
AGTGACAGGTTCAACAGATTAAAACCCTGTAGTTAGCACTGACTACATTGGAAGGGGCCTATAGATCTTGAGAAGGATAAGCTGAACAAGGAACTAACTGAAACTGAACTGACCCAAACTGCCCCCAACAGCTCCAGACAAATTCCTAGATATATTTTTACTATTATAATTTTTTAAATTAAAAAAATTTGTTTTTTATTTTTAAGTTCTCTATTATGCCTTAGAGTTGGACTATGAAGAAGGCTGAGCACCGAAGAATTGATGCTTTTGAACTGTGGTGTTGGAGAAGACTCTTGAGAGTCCCTTGGACTGCAAGGAGATCCAACCAGTCCATTCTGAAGGAGATCAACCCTGGGATTTCTCTGGAAGGAATGATGCTAAAGCTGAAACTCCAGTACTTTGGCCATCTCATGCGAAGAGTTGACTCATTGGAAAAGACTCTGATGCTGGGAGCGATTAGGGGCAGGAGAAGAAGGGGAGGACCAAGGATGAGATGGCTGGATGGCATCTTTGACTCGATGGACGCGAGTCTGAGTGAACTCTGGGAGTTGGTGATGGACAGGGAGGCCTGGCATGCTGCGATTCATGGGGTTGCAAAGAGTCGGACACGACTGAGCGACCTAACTGAACTGAACTGATTATGCCTTTAATTTTCATTTTTATAACCTACTATTATCTTGCAAAAAAAAGACCCTATTTTTAAAGCAAACTTCACATGTATTTTTTAATGTTTTTTGAGATTTAATTTTTTAATATTGTATTTTTGAGAGTTTAACCTCTACTCTAGATTTTTAATCTTTTCTTTTTGGTATTTGTTATCAATTTTGTACCTTTAAAAACCCAATCTTCAGTACCCATTTTCACTTGGAAGCGAGATTACTGGCCTGATATGCTCTATCCCCCTTTTGACTCTCCTTTTTCTCCCCCAGGTCGCCTCTATCTCCTCCCCCCTGCCTTCTCTACCTCTCTCTAACTCTGTGAATCTTTTTGTGTGTTCCAGACGATGGAGAACACTTAAGGAACTGATTACTGGCTGGATCTGTCTCTCTCCTTTTGATCCCCCCCTTCATCCTCCTGGCCACCTCTGTCTCCTTCCTCCCTCTTCTCTTCTCTGTATAACTCCATGAACATCTCTGAGGAATCCAAACAAGGGGCAACAAGCTCCACAGAAAGACATACCATGCAAATTCTCCAGCAACTCAGGAACATAGCCCTGAGCTTCAATATACAGGCTGCCCAAAGTCACACCAAACCCAATGACATCTCAAAACTCACTACTGGACACTTCATTGCACTCCAGAGAGAAGAAATCCAGCTCCACCCACCAGAACACGGACACAAGCTTCCCTAACCAGAAAACCTTGACAAGCCACCTGTCCAACCCCACTCTCAGGGAGGAACCTCCCCAATAAAGAGGAACCACAAACTGCGAGAATACAGAAAAATCACCCCAAACACAGCAATCTAAACAAGATGAAAAGGCAGAGAAATATTCAGCAGGTAAAGGGACAGGATAAATGGCCACCAAACCAAACCAAAGAGGAGGAGATAGAGAGTCTACCTGAAAAACAATTCAGAATAATGATGGTAAAAATGACCCAAAATCTTGAAAACAAAATGGAGTTACAGATAAATAGCCTGGAGACAAGGACTGAGAAGATGCAAGAAATGTTTAACAAGGACCTAGAAGAAATAAAAAAGAGTCAATCAATAATGAATAATGCAATAAATGAGATCAAAAACACTCTGGAGGGAACCAACAGTAGAATAACAGAGGCAGAAGACAGGATAAGTGAGATAGAAGATAGAATGGTAGAAATAAATGAAGCTGAGAGGAAAAAAGAAAAAAAGAATGAAAAGAAATGAGGACAACTTCAGAGACCTCTGGGACAATGTCAAACACCCCAACACTCGAATCATAGGAGTCCCAGAAGAGAAAAAGTCCATATTCACATTTTCATACAGTGAAATAAAAAAATATATACATAATTTGACAAATTTTATAAATATCAGATGACAATGCAAAAATACCTGTTCTGTTTCCGGGCGAACTCCTATCTTCTCCTGAAATCCTCGGAGCTCTTTGTACTTTAGCTGCCTTTGCACTACTATTTATAGCTTTAATGGCAGTTGGTGTAGCAGACTGCACTGATGCTGGAATAATTTGCACAGCTGCAAAGCAAGACAAGGGTAAAATTTTTTTTTCTCCTTCCAGTACAAACAGAGAAAAAACTACTGAAAGAAAATAAAATGCAATTAATTTAACTGATCCCTAATTACCTCAACAAAAGTTCAGAGAATAAGGTATAATGTCTGCATTACTGTTTATGAATCTTAAGTGAATAAAAGTTGGTTTCCTTATTTTGGAAAAACTTATTGATGTATATACAGTAGATAAAGTTATAAAAAATCTATTTTTAAAAAGTATTTGTTCGTAAGAGATGGTTTATCAAATTTGGAGAATGAGGACAAATGAGAATTCATGTTCCACTGATGACAGGAGTACAAACATACCACCATTTTGAGAAAAACTTTAGTAATATCCAGTTAAGTCGAAAGGGTAGAATCCTATGAAATCACAACCAGAGAATCTCACACACATTCTTACAAAAACTCATTCAATGATGTTCACAAAGTTTTAAAAATGATAAATGGCAGTGAAAATAAAATCGAGCCACAGATATCAACATAGGTCTCATAAATGTAAATCAAAAAAAGCAAGCTACAAAAGGATAGACACAGTATATCACCATCTTTACCCAAAAGTTTATACATGTATAAAATAATGCCCTGAAGTGTTTATGGTTATAAAAGTTCATAAAAATATAAAAATATGCATAGAATAAGAAACCTCAAGTTCAGGGCAGTCATTTAAAATGGGATCTACAACAGGTAAACTTAACATATAAAGTTTTATCTCTTATGGTGTATGCAGATGTTGGTTGTACTTTATGTCTTTGTGTATCTAAAATATTTCATACAAAATTTACAAATCAGTCTTTGTTTTTACTACCTTGCAGTACTAAATGGAACATTTCTTATTGATAAATCAACCCTATATTATGGGCACATGAATACTCACGTTGATCAATTGTAACTATCTCATTCATCTGTTGTTCTTGGCTTGCCAATACATCTGAAGAACACACATAAAAGTTTTTTGTTTTCATTTAAACCACAAATGCAAACTCTAATTCAGTAAAATTCAATTAAAAAAAAAAATGACCGCCACCCTCCATGATTAAAACAAAAACCAAGCAAACAAAAAAGCAAAACATCAAATAATTGAAACTTATTGGCCTAAGAACCTAAAAAATACTTCACAGTCATTTTACAGGGAATAGATATTTTAAAGAGATGCAACAGAAAGAAAGCTCCAATTCAATGTTCAGAAAAGTTGTTCAGAGAATCAGGGTTTGAAAATGTCTATTATAAAGCTATTTTTTTAGGCTTTATGTAAAACAGGAAATATTCAAGATCAGATCACCAGAGTGAAATTATTTAGATACATTTTCTTCATTAAAAAAGGCTCTTTCAAAATGACTGGAGAGATCATCATAATTTGGTGTATGCATGATCAAATGCCCATTAAAAAAAAAACTGCTTTAACTTTAGAATACTTCTTCTAAAGAAAGACAGCCAAATTTTCAGTGGAATTACAGCTGTTCTCGGTGTCACAAATGAACTAAGAAATTTAACACATCTACAAATACAGGTCTCAAATGAGGTACAGTGAAGGGGAACTCCCCCATGGTCATCCAGTGGTTAGGACTTTGCTCTCTCACTGCCAAGGGCCCAGGTTCAGTCTGGATGGGGAACTAAGAAACCACAAGCTGCGCAGTGCAGCCAAAAAAACACACCCAAAACCAAACAAAAACCGCCATGAGTTACAGCGTAAAAGGTCCTAATATAACCGTTTGGAGAACCATTCATTACTCATCCCTTCCTATTTCCTACTGAAATGTTATTCTTCACCTCTCAGATAAGAGTTACACTTGCCAGTCTATATCTCTTCAGCCTTTTTAGTGCCCATCACAGACTTGGATGCTTCTCTCTCCAACTGAAGTTGTACCCACCAGCAGTCATCTGTGTACCGAGCTGAGTCCTGGGGCCCTAACACAGTTCTACCGAGAATGCCACACCAGGCTCCAACGCCAGGCACAGAGCTGAAGAGGACCGGCAAACTAGAGAGATCCGACTCCTACTTGTCAGATGGGAGTTTTCTTTGGGGGTCCCGAGTTTGGGAATGTAAACAATTAAGTGAGACTAGCCTCAGATCTGGGTTCTGGTCTTAGCACTAACTTATTGGCTGTACGACAATGGTAAATTATTCAACCAATCTGAACACTTATTTCTTCATAATGCCATGAGATACACCCACCCACCACTTCATGAGGCTGTTGTGAGGATTAAAGGAAAATATTTTTAAGAAGCATAATGCCTGAAATATAGTTAACTTTCAGTAAGTTGAAGACAATATTCTTTTATCCAGATTCATAGTTCTGAGTATTCTTAAGGACAACTGTCCTGAAGAAAAATGCATGCTTTATATTTGTGGTATATTCCCCCCAAATTTTATTAAAGTACCTTGAAAGGGCAAAGTGTTATTGAAATGAAACTGTTCAACTCCTGACTGTGACTGAACACTGTACCCTAGCTTAAAAAGAGACAAAGAAGAGTCACCACTACACGGCACAGGCATTATTACCAACCTGTTAAGATCAGCCACGCAGCCCTGATTTTTGGATGGTAGTTTGGTGTGTTTCCTGGGAACTCTCAAGATATTAACAGAAGGCAGAACACAGAAACAGAGGGGCTTTTGAAAGGCTGGTCCAAGACCACACAGACACTCTAAATATCAAATTCCTTCTCCGGCCCTCAAACCCTGGTCCTGCATAAAGGAAGCAGAGCCCTAAGGGGAAAAGCTCTAGGGTGTACGGAGCAATTTTATGCAAACTCTGAACACTGAAGGTAGAAGGCAATTCTTTGTCCCAAAGAAAACTCTCAGCAAACTGAGTTTTGTGCCTCTGGCCACAGAAGACAAATTCACACCAAGAAGGACACCATAGAGAGCTGGGACTCCTGGAACATTTCCTAATTATCCTCTCGTGTATGGTAGGACTTGGATCAAGTTTCACTAGAAGGGAAACTGCAGGAGGCTGGTGGCCTAGGTGGGAAAACTAACACAAATACTTAAAGAAGGAGGTCTGTTCAGTACTGCTTCTCCTTGATAAATCACTCAGGAACAGATAGTAAATGCTAGGTTACTAAGGATATGCTACAGACTTCACTCTACAAGTCCAGAGAGCTAGACTGTGTCCCAAGCAGCCTGTTCTGAGAAGCTACGCTTGTGAATTACAGAAAGTCGACCAGACACAGCCTTACACATCACCCTACCCATTCCCAGATTCTGAGAATTCAGTGGAATTTCCTTGCCAGGCAGAGCAAAGAATCATGGCCAGATAAGCAAGGAATTTCTTAAGATATTCATGTAGGCCATGGGGCTGTTACATTTGTAAACAAAACAATTCCAAAGCAGAGGCTCTTCTGTACAAGACTCATTCTACTGCAAGAAGATGGAAAGATACATAAGATTTCTCACAGCCCCCTGTGCTGGGAAAAGCCTCTGAATGAGCTTTAACATTTGAGAAGCCCTAGGAGAGCCAGAGAGATCCAACAACAAAGTGCCGATCTGGGATAGACAGCAAAAATCACGAACTTGAGAAAAACCAATCTGCTGTCTAAACACTGTCCTTGTTCTATTCTTGAGAGTTCCTACAAGAAAATATTTCTGTAAACGACTCACATGTTAAAAACCTGAAATATTTCAGAATTTACCTTACTCATCTAAAAAGCTCTGTGGAGAAGAAAACCTGTGACACCAAGGATAANTTGTTCTATTCTTGAGAGTTCCTACAAGAAAATATTTCTGTAAACGACTCACATGTTAAAAACCTGAAATATTTCAGAATTTACCTTACTCATCTAAAAAGCTCTGTGGAGAAGAAAACCTGTGACACCAAGGATAAACTTTAAATTAGAACATACAACTTATTTATCTGATAGGAACTGAAACTAGAAATAAACCTTGTTAATGTAATTAACCTACTACATCTTTTCAATACTTTTCCTCCTAATATTTAATAGAATCAATACAAGAGAAGATAGTGCCAATAAAACAATGATGGAAAGCCTCTCCACTGAGCTTATTTCTTATTCAACAGCAGATGAAATCCTAAGCATTAAATGACTGAAAAATCCCTCCACCAGAACTGTTCCCTAATTGCGTACACAGTAGGATGAAATGCTACATTTTCATCCACAGTGATTATAAAAACAAAGTCAGCATGTCCTAGTCACTCATTCTGAAAAATATGTTATTTGGTCAGCGTTTCTGATTTATATAACAATGTCAGGGAATGGATTACTACTAACATTTTAACAGTCACTGAAATATAACACGGATTAAAATTCAAACAAAATAATTTACATATATTTGAGCTCTTTTGGTTGGACAGCTTTAATCATCAAAATAATGTCTGTTGAGCAACATGGAAACACTGTAACCAGTGGCTTCCAATTCAAGATGGTGGGTTGCATACTTAACGCTATTTCCCCTTTCTCCCTTAAAATCACATTCGACTAAAAGAAATTTTAAAAGATTTATTCCCCGTAATGAAGAGGATGAGAGAGAAGCCATCTGTGAACAAATAATCGTAAATTTCTAAAAGATGAGCATCAATGAAAGAACTGACTGATGAACCAGAAGTCAACAACTAGAATATATGAACAGAGCTAATTGCAAGGCACAGAATCTTATTTGGATAGAACAGAACTTGGAGTCTAGTGTTAGTCTGCCTGGGTTTGGATCCTGGTTCTGCCACACCCTAGTTCTATAACCTTGTGGGGGCTCTCTAAGCCTCAGATTCCTATCTGAAGAAATAAGGAAAGTAATGATCTCTGGCTTTAGTATAAGATTAAATGAGATTATACATACATATTAGCACATCACAGCCTTATACAATAAATGTTAATTATTACTGCTGTTAGCAATGAACAATTAAGATGAAAACAAAGTTATAAAGAAATACAATTAAACTTAAGTTATAATGCAAATAAGATAATAGTTTCAATTTTATACATTTTCGAAGAAGTTCCAGATGACTCCAGAGAATTTCTCCCCGAGGAACTCGCTGAAAAAAATCTTCTTGGCTGAGACTACAGAGTTCTCTTCCAGAAATATTCAGTGTAGTGAGGTCTATATCAGTCATGCTGAATTCCTTCATTACCCAAACCACCCAATGCAGGACTTGGTCTGTGGACCACTGTATGGGATCTAAAGACAAACATTACCATTAGCCTAGTTGCATCTTAGATATTACAATTTACAGTTAATTTGTCAACACACACACAAAAACACAGATAAAATCCAGATAGTTTTTTTCCCCCCCCCTGCAAGTAAGTGAACTCATTATATGAAATAAAAAGATGCTTACACTCCACTTTCTTCTTAGCTCCTTTTCAACTCCTTAATCTAAAATTTGATGGGTTCACTGTTGAGACCTGACAGAAGCCATGACAAGCTTCAAGGACTAAAGTAGCCAGAGCTACAATCACAGAAAAAGCTGGGTCACTGCCCAGAAGGAGCTAAGATCATCATCCCCCCAACNCAGTCAAGATCATCTGGAAACTACAGAATGGAATGACACGAGAGGTGCTCAACTCGACCACTGAAGTACATCCTCCAAACACTTGGTGGCTGGACTTGTACTTTGACCTCAAGCCAGTGGTAGATGTAACCTGGGCAAGAGGTTTTCTTCGGAATCAGGGATTCTGGGTATGTCCAGGCTACCAAAGACAAAATTGGAAGACTTGTCGGGGGGCACAGGACTACTATTGTAAGTCATGAGATTGTGTAACTTCTAATGACGGGCATAGATGCTGGGAAGTAGGGAATCGGGACCTACTTAACTTTTCATTTGCCAAACCCATACCTCCCTATAGGGACTGGGGATGTGAAGAAAACTGCAATTATGCACAAATAAGGGTGAGGTTTAACCAAGAAAGAGCTAAAAAGGAGAGAGCATGGGTTTCAGGCTTGTCTTGGGGAATTCAAACCAGAAGGGACCAGTTTACAAGCATTTACAGTGGAATTATAAGCCAAATTTTGGAGCTGATACAAATGTACAGTATAGGTCCCAACCTGGTTGAGAGAGTCGACGCAACTCCCTGTCTAACGACCACGGCCCCTACATCCCTGGTTCCACCTAGACCTGTGGGCCCCTTGGGTCCCATTCGTAATCTTGGAAACTCGGACCCACTATGGAAATTAGTGAGAGCAGCCTATACAGCTCTAAATCAGACTAACCCAGAGGCAACTAGATCCTGCTGGCTTTGCTACAACCTGTACCCCCCCTTATTACGAGGCAATAGGCCTCAATGCCTCTTATAATCTGGATAACAACACGGATCCTCCTCAGTGCCGTTGGGGAGAACGAAAAGTGGGTCTTACGATGAGAGAAGTCTGGGGAAAGGGGTTGTGTGTGGGCAAGGTATCACCAGAAAAATCCCCACTGTGTACACGCGCCACTGAGCCCACAGACTTGCCCATAACCAAATGGTTAATTCCAGAGATGGGGGGATGGTGGGTTTGCTCACGTACTGGGCTGACTCCTTGTCTACATAGCTCAGTATTCGACCCCAAAGAAGAATTTTGCATTATGGTGGCAGTAGTGCCAAAAGTCCTGTACCACCCTCAAGAGCCAGTATATGATTACTGGGCCCAAAAACTGACTCTCAGCTCTCATGAAATACAAAGCACAGTTAAAAGAGAACCCATCACTGCCATTATTATAGCAACTATGTTTGGCCTTGGGATCGCTGGAGCTGGGACAGGAACAGCGGCCCTGTCCCTCCACAGTCAGGGATTTAACTCGCTACAGGCAGCCATAGATGAAGACATTACCCGCCTAGAAGAATCAATGGATGCCTTAGAAAAATCGTTGACCTCCCTATCCAAAGTGGTCTTGCAAAATCGCAAAGGGTTAGACTTGTTTTTCCTGCAGCAAGGAGGGCTCTGCACAGCCCTAGCAAAGGAATGCTGTTTTTATGCTGACCACACTGGAGTACTCAGAGAATCTATGGCCAAAGTGAGAGAGGGACTGGCCCAGTGTAAAAGAGAGCAAGAGGCTCAACAAGGGTGGTTCAAGTCCTGGTTCCAGCGGTCCCCCTGGCTAACGACTTTAATTTCTACGCTGCTGGGACCCTTGCTGGTGCTTCTACTAATACTTACCTTTGGCCCCTGTATTATTAACAAGCTTATAACCTTCATAAAAGAACGTATCAATACGGTCCAGCTGTTTGTACTCAGGCAGCAATACCAGACAGTGCCCCAGAAAATAGAGGAAGATTCCTCTATATGACCAAAGAACAGGGGGGAATGTTGAGACCTGACAGAAGCCATGACAAGTTTCAAGGACTAAAGTAGCCAGAGCTACAATCACAGAAAAAGCTGGGTCACTGCCCAGAGGGAGCTGAGATCATCATCCCCCCAACCTTGAGACTCAGCCGGTCAGCATATTCCCTGTAGCCTGGTTAGAATTAGCCCAGATAACACGAAAAGTCCCTTAAGCCAGCCCGCATGCACAAAATTTAGCCAATTAATATATGCCAAGAACCCCTTGCAACCAATCCACCCTTGCCAACTCACTGTCTTTGTTCTAAGTCTATAAATACTTCTGTAATTCTGGGCTCGGGGCTCTCTGCCTCACTCCACTGCGTTGGATGTGACAGAGTGCCCTAACTCAAGTTAGCAATAAACTCCCTTCTTGCTTTTGCATTGCCATGGTGGACTTGTTCTCTCAGTCTATTCGGAGACTTGGACTCGGAGTGTAACATTCACATGTTTCTACATCAGTTAGTTTGGAATTTTATTAAGAAAAAACAAAATGCACAACTGCTCTCCAGTAAGCCAAATGGAAGAATAAAATACATGATTACCTTGTAGGAAATGCCCCCTCACCAAGTTAATATTCAGTTTTTTCCATGTCTGCAATGTTTATTTCTTATAATTCAGTTTTGTATCTCCAACAGCTATTTTGTATTGAAATCCACCAATGAGGCCCTGATGGCCAAATTTAGTAGATACTACTCAGCCAGCATTCTTTGACTTTCTCAGCAGCATTGAGACTTGTGACCATCTAAAATTCCTCCTCAGTTTCAATGGCACTATATGTGTACAATTCTTATTTTTCTTCTATCTGGTAAGCTATTTCATGTCTCCCTAACGTCCTGTTCCTCAACTCTGAATGTTGACAAGGTTTAGCACTGTGTTATCATTCATTTTCTCTCTCTCCACCAGAGTTTATACCTACTTTTATGACTTTAATACAAACTCAATGTGACTTTATCCCAGATAACAAATACCTTTATCTCCAGTCCAAATCTTGTGCCCCTGAAACTACTTTCTGGTGACCCTCAACTAAATATGTACTCTTGAAAATCAAGCACTATCAACACTTTCTCTTGAAAAATCTTTCCAATACCAGACTTTCCTACCTTCCCCACAAAGGTTTAGAAGGCATGGACTGTCTTTCTTATGCACCACTGAAAGCCCAGCATTTACCATGGTGCCTAGCTCAGGAAATATGTAGATATAACAAATTCTTATCAATATTATTATAGCCTAGTCACCTAAGCTTGAGAAGTTAGATAAATATTCAACTCTCCCATCTCTAGCCTCATGCAATCCATCAACCAGCTGATCAGTCCTATCACTATTTTGATTCATCTCATTCTTTCTGCTCCCACAGCAATCACCTGGTCTAGGCTAATCTAAATGTTATTACCTAGACACACAGAAACTACCTGCTCCAAATTACATCACATTCTACTGCCACATTCATTTTCAATTGTCAGCTACATCAATCAAAATCAATTCTATAATGCTACAGAATAATTTCTCACCCACTGTATCTTCTTACTACTCAGCACACTCCCACCTCTCAGCTTTGCATAAACACTGCCTGTCTCGAATGTCCAGAAGTTTGTCTACAATAAACTCTTTCCCAATTTTCCTCCAGATCACTATGATCCCTTTGAGATTATAGTAATATGTTTCTTTTATACCAGTTATTGACAATTTAAAGCATGTCACTTTTATGGAAACTACTTCTTATTTATTGTTTCTCTCTTTAAATTATGAATGCCCGTTGACTCATTGGAAAAGACTCTCATGCTGGGAAGGATTGGGGGCAGGAGGAGAAGGGGATGACAGAGGATGAGACGGCTGGATGGCATCATGTACTCAACTGAGACTGAGTGAACTCTGAGAGATGGTGATGGACAGGGAGGCCTGGCATGCTGAGATTCATGGCGTCGCAAAGTGTTGGACACGACTGAGTGACTGAACTGAACTGAAGGGCAGGATTAAAAAAAAAAAACATGTGTCATTGTATTCCTAGCACTATCATGTATTAATAGTCCCCCCCCC
>SJYW01040117.1:1273837-1302981 GCA_006410735.1 Raphicerus campestris
AGTCATCTTGACCATCTTATTGATGACCACTCTTCTCGACTCTGGAGCTGCTAGCGCCAACCCACATCAGCCAGTCAAGATCATCTGGAAACTACAGAATGGAATGACACGAGAGGTGCTCAACTCGACCACTGAAGTACATCCTCCAAACACTTGGTGGCTGGACTTGTACTTTGACCTCAAGCCAGTGGTAGATGTAACCTGGGCAAGAGGTTTTCTTCGGAATCAGGGATTCTGGGTATGTCCAGGCTACCAAAGACAAAACTGGAAGACTTGTCGGGGGGCACAGGACTACTATTGTAAGTCATGAGATTGTGTAACTTCTAATGATGGGCATAGATGCTGGGAAGTAGGGAATCGGGACCTACTTAACTTTTCATTTGCCAAACCCATACCTCCCTATAGGGACTGGGGATGTGAAGAAAACTGCAATTATGCACAAATAAGGGTGAGGTTTAACCTAGAAAGAGCTAAAAAGGAGAGAGCATGGGTTTCAGGCTTGTCTTGGGGAATTCAAACCAGAAGGGACCAGTTTACAAGCATTTACAGTGGAATTATAAGCCAAATTTTGGAGCTGATACAAATGTACAGTATAGGTCCCAACCTGGTTGAGAGAGTCGACGCAACTCCCTGTCTAACGACCACGGCCCCTACATCCCTGGTTCCACCTAGACCTGTGGGCCCCTTGGGTCCCATTCGTAATCTTGGAAACTCGGACCCACTATGGAAATTAGTGAGAGCAGCCTATACAGCTCTAAATCAGACTAACCCAGAGGCAACTAGATCCTGCTGGCTTTGCTACAACCTGTACCCCCCCTTATTACGAGGCAATAGGCCTCAATGCCTCTTATAATCTGGATAACAACACGGATCCTCCTCAGTGCCGTTGGGGAGAACGAAAAGTGGGTCTTACGATGAGAGAAGTCTGGGGAAAGGGGTTGTGTGTGGGCAAGGTATCACCAGAAAAATCCCCACTGTGTACACGCGCCACTGAGCCCACAGACTTGCCCATAACCAAATGGTTAATTCCAGAGATGGGGGGATGGTGGGTTTGCTCACGTACTGGGCTGACTCCTTGTCTACATAGCTCAGTATTCGACCCCAAAGAAGAATTTTGCATTATGGTGGCAGTAGTGCCAAAAGTCCTGTACCACCCTCAAGAGCCAGTATATGATTACTGGGCCCAAAAACTGACTCTCAGCTCTCATGAAATACAAAGCACAGTTAAAAGAGAACCCATCACTGCCATTATTATAGCAACTATGTTTGGCCTTGGGATCGCTGGAGCTGGGACAGGAACAGCGGCCCTGTCCCTCCACAGTCAGGGATTTAACTCGCTACAGGCAGCCATAGATGAAGACATTACCCGCCTAGAAGAATCAATGGATGCCTTAGAAAAATCGTTGACCTCCCTATCCAAAGTGGTCTTGCAAAATCGCAAAGGGTTAGACTTGTTTTTCCTGCAGCAAGGAGGGCTCTGCACAGCCCTAGCAAAGGAATGCTGTTTTTATGCTGACCACACTGGAGTACTCAGAGAATCTATGGCCAAAGTGAGAGAGGGACTGGCCCAGTGTAAAAGAGAGCAAGAGGCTCAACAAGGGTGGTTCAAGTCCTGGTTCCAGCGGTCCCCCTGGCTAACGACTTTAATTTCTACGCTGCTGGGACCCTTGCTGGTGCTTCTACTAATACTTACCTTTGGCCCCTGTATTATTAACAAGCTTATAACCTTCATAAAAGAACGTATCAATACGGTCCAGCTGTTTGTACTCAGGCAGCAATACCAGACAGTGCCCCAGAAAATAGAGGAAGATTCCTCTATATGACCAAAGAACAGGGGGGAATGTTGAGACCTGACAGAAGCCATGACAAGTTTCAAGGACTAAAGTAGCCAGAGCTACAATCACAGAAAAAGCTGGGTCACTGCCCAGAGGGAGCTGAGATCATCATCCCCCCAACCTTGAGACTCAGCCGGTCAGCATATTCCCTGTAGCCTGGTTAGAATTAGCCCAGATAACACGAAAAGTCCCTTAAGCCAGCCCGCATGCACAAAATTTAGCCAATTAATATATGCCAAGAACCCCTTGCAACCAATCCACCCTTGCCAACTCACTGTCTTTGTTCTAAGTCTATAAATACTTCTGTAATTCTGGGCTCGGGGCTCTCTGCCTCACTCCACTGCGTTGGATGTGACAGAGTGCCCTAACTCAAGTTAGCAATAAACTCCCTTCTTGCTTTTGCATTGCCATGGTGGACTTGTTCTCTCAGTCTATTCGGAGACTTGGACTCGGAGTGTAACATTCACATGTTTCTACATCAGTTAGTTTGGAATTTTATTAAGAAAAAACAAAATGCACAACTGCTCTCCAGTAAGCCAAATGGAAGAATAAAATACATGATTACCTTGTAGGAAATGCCCCCTCACCAAGTTAATATTCAGTTTTTTCCATGTCTGCAATGTTTATTTCTTATAATTCAGTTTTGTATCTCCAACAGCTATTTTGTATTGAAATCCACCAATGAGGCCCTGATGGCCAAATTTAGTAGATACTACTCAGCCAGCATTCTTTGACTTTCTCAGCAGCACTGAGACTTGTGACCATCTAAAATTCCTCCTCAGTTTCAATGGCACTATATGTGTACAATTCTTATTTTTCTTCTATCTGGTAAGCTATTTCATGTCTCCCTAACGTCCTGTTCCTCAACTCTGAATGTTGACAAGGTTTAGCACTGTGTTATCATTCATTTTCTCTCTCTCCACCAGAGTTTATACCTACTTTTATGACTTTAATACAAACTCAATGTGACTTTATCCCAGATAACAAATACCTTTATCTCCAGTCCAAATCTTGTGCCCCTGAAACTACTTTCTGGTGACCCTCAACTAAATATGTACTCTTGAAAATCAAGCACTATCAACACTTTCTCTTGAAAAATCTTTCCAATACCAGACTTTCCTACCTTCCCCACAAAGGTTTAGAAGGCATGGACTGTCTTTCTTATGCACCACTGAAAGCCCAGCATTTACCATGGTGCCTAGCTCAGGAAATATGTAGATATAACAAATTCTTATCAATATTATTATAGCCTAGTCACCTAAGCTTGAGAAGTTAGATAAATATTCAACTCTCCCATCTCTAGCCTCATGCAATCCATCAACCAGCTGATCAGTCCTATCACTATTTTGATTCATCTCATTCTTTCTGCTCCCACAGCAATCACCTGGTCTAGGCTAATCTAAATGTTATTACCTAGACACACAGAAACTACCTGCTCCAAATTACATCACATTCTACTGCCACATTCATTTTCAATTGTCAGCTACATCAATCAAAATCAATTCTATAATGCTACAGAATAATTTCTCACCCACTGTATCTTCTTACTACTCAGCACACTCCCACCTCTCAGCTTTGCATAAACACTGCCTGTCTCGAATGTCCAGAAGTTTGTCTACAATAAACTCTTTCCCAATTTTCCTCCAGATCACTATGATCCCTTTGAGATTATAGTAATATGTTTCTTTTATACCAGTTATTGACAATTTAAAGCATGTCACTTTTATGGAAACTACTTCTTATTTATTGTTTCTCTCTTTAAATTATGAATGCCCGTTGACTCATTGGAAAAGACTCTCATGCTGGGAAGGATTGGGGGCAGGAGGAGAAGGGGATGACAGAGGATGAGACGGCTGGATGGCATCACGTACTCAACTGAGACTGAGTGAACTCTGAGAGATGGTGATGGACAGGGAGGCCTGGCATGCTGAGATTCATGGCGTCGCAAAGTGTTGGACACGACTGAGTGACTGAACTGAACTGAAGGGCAGGATTAAAAAAAAAAAACATGTGTCATTGTATTCCTAGCACTATCATGTATTAATAGTCCCCCCCCCAAAAAAAGATACACAGAAAATCTATTTCCTAGAAGTTCTATATTTAAACTTATTCACCATAGTGTCTTCTATGTCAAGCCTAAATATTATTCTACCTAACATAATTATTACATATTTTATTACCATAGGGTATCCCAAGACGCTCTTGCTCTTTCCTATAACCTTCCAGCGCAGCCGCCCATCTGGTCACTTGTTCTGACGTTTCATCTGAAATGGTCGCAATGTGTTTTGTGCCATCAAGAGTTATCACTTGAGCTTCCTCAACAAGATGTGCTTCTGCTTCCGCATGGTGAGCATCTGGATCAATAACTACTTCAACCGTTTCCGCAGGTTTAACAATTTCCAGGATATTTAGCTTTGGTTCAATTCCTTAACAATGATTAAAAAAAAAAAAAAAAGTATATCTAAGTGAAAACATGAAAGTAACACAGCAAAATTTAGTTTAGTTTATATGTTCTCAAATAGCAGAGCAAAACTCCACGTTAAATATTTTTAGCATTATGTCTAGAGAACTTGAACAGATTTCTATTAAATGACAAAAACGACAATTAAACAGAACTTTGGTAGGTCACAGGACAGTACTGAATCAGTATTAATTTCCTGATTTTGATAACTGTGGTCATGTAGAAGAATTCTTTGTTTTGGAAAACACACACACTAATGTATTTAGAGACAGAAAAAAAAAATCATGTCTACATCTTATTCTTAACTAGGTCAAAAAAATAATGTGGGGATGAGAAAGAGAGAATAAAGCAATGTAATAATAAAAGTTAACATTTGGAGAATCTGGGAATTCTTTTATTACACTTGCAATTTTTCTATAAATCTAAAATAATTTAAGAACACCACCACCATGCATACAAACACACACACCTTACTTCCAAACAGAGAAAAAGAACCAACATTTAACAGGAAATTAAAACTACACTAGGGAGAGTATAAATGAGTAGCTACTCATCTTTAAAAGTTTAAAAAGTCTTTCTAAGCTAATTAAAATTATTTACTGACTCCTTGTCTTTTTAGAAGATAAAGTACATGTTCTAAAACTAGCCCTTTATGAAATAATCACAGTTACTTATGGTAAAATGACAGTTCTAAGGAACTATCATACAACTTAACGGCTACCGTTTGCTCACTGATTTAACTACAGCAAAACGTAATCCAAGTGTACTTGAAAGAAAATATAAAACTCAATTTCATTATTGTGAAGTTCAATCTCAAAAGCTATATTACAGAAAAATATACTGCTTTCATTCATTAGGTGGTGTAAACAGAAGTTGCTTTTTTCAAATGTTCATGAGAAAAAAAGATTACAATTTTTGAAAAAAAATTTTCCTAAAAATTATTCGTTAATCCCCCATCAAATTTCATCAAGTCAACTCTTCTTAAAATCACTTGCACTGAGAGGTCACTAAGCTTTTAAAGATAAAAAACAAAGACTGATTTTTCTTTCCTGTTTCCAACAATAGGAAAATTCTGGGGAAATTAAGGATCATAAGTAGGTAATTACCACTTTCATAATGTGGAAAAAAACTTTGATTTGTAAAACATAATTGTAAGCAATATAAGGTGTTCCACCTGATTCACTGGAAAAGACTGCGATGCTGGGAAAGACAGAAGGCAAAAAGAGAAGAGGGGAGCAGATGATAAGATGGTTACACAGCAACACTAACTCAATGGATATGAATTTGAGCAAACTCCAGGAGACAGTAGAGGAGAGAGGAGCCTGGCATGCTGCAGTCCACGGGGTTGCAGAGTCAAACATGACTAAACAACTGAACAACAACAAATAACATGTTCAGAGATTAAAATTATTCTAAAACTCTGGTTAGAAATTCCAATAAGCCCATTTAAAACACTAAAATTCAATCTACCAAAAATGGTTTCCTAATTTTCTAACTTGTGTATTTGCAAAGATCAGTAAAATACTGTGTGGATATGGCTGACTGGGTCACCCCACAGCCTTTGCAAATTCCTCTCTGTGTGCTAAACTGCAGAGACTAGATTTCCATGCAGGAATACAGATGTGACTTAGGTTCCAGAATTATTGGCATGAGCGTTCTACTTGGCAATGAGTTAAGAGGGGACAAGTAATCCATCCGTTGGCTAATGAGGATCACTGAAAAGGGAGCATAGTTCCAAGTCAACAGCTATAGTGATGGCTTTCAGATCTGGCATTTTCCAGATCCCAGCAGAGCAACAGCTTCCTTGGCAGTCTAATTTTGCAGTGTGGCTGAGGCATTTTTAGAAAGTTAACTAGCACATGTTCTTCCAGCCCTCCCTGGGATTCTGTTATTTACTATCCTATGATATATTCATTCCTGATTAAAGTAAGCAGAATGTGTTATACAATTTGCTTCATCCTGACAGATAAAACAATGAAAAGCATGAATATTTAACTATAACATCACATTAACTAACTTAGACAATCATCTAAAACTTATAAAACTGAGTTCCCATATTAGAAAAACATGAGTTAAATTTTTAAATGACAACACTAAAATTAACTTACCTTGGTAAGAAATTACCTGTACACTAAGCTGTACAGTTCCATCTGTCTTTACTCCTTGGTCAAATAAACTTCGTTCTGGATCCAGCTAAACATGGGTAAAAGGATTACGATTACTTTAGCTCAGTCATCTGGTTTAATATAAATGGATGTGCCAAATAAGACCTAATTACTAAGGTATACTAATTAAATTACAAGAACACATTTAATTATTCAAGTTGTCATATCATTTAATTCTTTGCCCAAACTGAAAAGGATTTCACCACTGTGGTAGCAATTAGGGACAACACAAACAGGACTTGTTTTAAATAGTGGTTTTCTCTAGCTCTGGAGTCTAGTTTAGAATTTTAAATAATGCCAAAAGGCAACTATTATTTCTGCAAAAGTATTTATGGTAGAAGATAATGCAGTTATCTGCCATGAATAAGTAAGGGTTTTTTATTAGTGGGGACAATTTATACAAATTTATTTATCTACTTCTTGCCAGATCTCTTCATAACCAAGGATACACATTTAAGATCAGGGTTAATTTAATTTCTGATCATGAAGTTAACAAAGTTAAAGGATTTACAACCATACTATCTGATCTAGCTATGAATATCTTTAGTCATAGTTCTTTACCTTTCAGTATCAGTGCTTTTGAATATATTTCACACAAATGGCAAAAAGAACTTCTGACTTCTGGATATCTTATCAAGTTAAAAAACATGTTTCTATTAAATTATTTTGAATAAGGTATATTTCTGTGTATATATACAGCTGGAGATACAAAGTCCTCCTACTCTTATTCCTAGAATTCAGCCAATATGGGAATCATGGTACAAACGTATTTTCTAAAATGAAAAATGTCATACATATAAAGCCTAAAATCTTAAGTGACTGCATCTAACTTAAAAAGAGACAAGAAAAACTGTGTAACCCTGCAGGCAGACAGGTCAAACGTGGCAGCTTCACTCCTTAATACAACAGTCTCTGTATAACATTTTGCTAAAAATTCTCCTGAGATTTCTCCCCTCTCAAGTAGACACTGGTAATGGTATTATCGACTAGAAGCTAAAGCCTGTGTAGTTCTGAAACAGGATTCTAGGTACTGAGCACACTAGCTAGTTCAGTAACAGCTGGCACAAGGACAAAACTCAAGCATGGTATTTGATCTTGGGTCATATTCCTTAGAGAAGCGCAACTCAATTGTTGTTCATCAGCTTTAAAGTCAGCACTTATCTGAAAATATAAAAGCATTTGTATTACACAAGTGGCAAGGATTCTGACTCCAACTATATTTGCTGTAAATGATACGGAGAACAGAAGTTGCTATCCTCACATTCTTTTTGAAGAGAGGAAGGGAGACAGGAAGAAATGAAAAATGCCCTACATGCAAAGCTAGTTCTGAATTCTACAATACTATAAATTATGCATATTCCCATTTATTCAACCAATATTCATTTATTTATTTACTGGTGGTAAGGAAAGTTTGCTTTATTTGGGAGGCTGACAATTGGTGGGGAGCAGACTCCTATCCAAAGGCTGACTCCCCTCCACTGACAATCAGTGGGCAAGAGCTTTTATAGATAGGAGAGGGCCACATGCAAAAATAGTATAGTCAGCTCTGATAGTCATCTTGAAATTGGACATTGGTGGTGTGACCGGTATCATCTTGGTTGTTTTAAGTACAGTTAATCTTAGTCCCAGGGTCAGTCTGTTCCCATTTTCTTAAGGCCAATTCTTGGAATTGTGGCAGCTTATGGTGTGGCTATAGTCTGGTCATCATGTAGTTAAACTTCATCCACCTGGTGGGGGTTTTAGTATCTATAAGACAGCTCATAAAATATGACAGCCCTTGAGAAAGAACTAAAGGTCCTTGACTTTGCTTAGTGACTAAATTATTTTTGTTTTGTCATGACTGTTTTCCTTTGTTTCTTCATCTTCTCCTTCTCTGATTAAACTGAGGACATGGGAGGCAAGGCCCGGTGCATTGTTATTCAGGTGCTCAGCCCTGTGCCACTCTGTTACCCCGTGGACTGCAGCACGCCAGGCCTCCCTGTCCTTCACTACCTCTCAGACTTTGCTCAGATTCATGTCCATTGAGTTGATGATGCCATCCAACCATCATCCTCTGTTGCCCTCTTCTCCTGCCTTCAATCTTTCCCAGCATCAAGGTATTTCCAATGAATCAGCTCTTTGCATCAGGTGGCCAAAGTATTAGAGTTTTAGTTTCAGCGTCAGTCCTTCCAATGAATGTTCAGGGTCAGTCTTCTTTACGATTGACTGGTTTGATTTCCTTGCTGTCCAAGGGATTCTCAAGAATTTNCCAAAGTATAAGAGTTTTAGTTTCAGCGTCAGTCCTTCCAATGAATGTTCAGGGTCAGTCTTCTTTACGATTGACTGGTTTGATTTCCTTGCTGTCCAAGGGATTCTCAAGAATTTTCTCCAGCACAATTCCCTGGGTGCCTAGTGGTTAGGATTTAGCTCTGTCACTGCTATGGCCCAGGTTTGATCCCTTCAACCAATATTTATTGAGATCCTATGATAGGCTGGCTACTTTGCAGGTTAAAACTTTCATTTTATATAGGTCAGGTACTATAAGGGCAGCAACAAATGTCAGAGCTAAAAGACAAGTAAGAGTCCAAATTCCCCTTAATTTTACACGTAAGAAAAAACAAGTAAAGTCCAGTGACACTGAATTATGCAAGGAAAACTTTCCTAAAAAGTCAGCCTCAAGCAAGTGAAGAGAGTTCTATAGTTACAATAGGCCTCGGTTCAAATTCCAATACACCCCACTACATGGGGCAAATTATTTGATTTAAATCTCAGTTGCTACATCTGCAGATTATGATTAAGAATGTGCCACCTTCAAAGACTGCTCTGAAGAATGAGATGATTTAGAAATGTCTTACAACCACATAACTCTAGTTCACCAATTTATTTTTTCACCGTACCTCACAGCATGCAGAACTTCCCCAACAAGTGGAGGTGTGGAGTCTTAACCACTGCGGTGAGTGGAGGAGTCTCCCCTGCAGTGGAGGTGTGGAGTCTTAACCACTGGGCCACTAGGGAAGCCCTGGTTCAGTTATTTTTAATGGCTGCCTTGAATTCTAATCAACAGAATTTATTTATCTTATTCCCTATTTTGGGATCATTTGAGATGTTTTTAGTTTCTGCACAGCTATGCAATGTACGCTTTTGCTCACTGAGGGGAGCACTTAAGAAAATTCCTTGAGGAAAGCTGCTAAATATTTCACATTCAACATTAAGACACTAAATACTAAGTTACCGTCCAAAAAGATTATGTTAATTCACCCCTATGAATTATGTTATGAATTATGTTAATTCACAGCTGAGAGAAGAAAAACCTTAACTCACAATATTATTAGACTCACATATATTCTCTTTAGAAGAGCAACTTCCCTCCTCTCCTCCCCTAATATTTATTAGCTTGCTGGGGAAAAAAAGTATGGTTAGATCGCAACTAAAATTCACAAATTTCATCAAAACATTTCAACTTATTCTACATTAGTATCTTATTTAAAAATAGAGGAGACACATGATTTGAATTTTTAAAAAACTAAGGCAGAAGTTCTGATTTGTGGAATAGCTATAATACAAAGCAGAGGGAGGAGGACTGAAGAATAAACCAAACCAAACATTCGAAAAGATGACATGATATATGTAATACAGCATTAGAAAAACAAAATAAATTCCTAGTACTTATTCATATGTTCAAGAAAGGTCTGAAGAAACTATTTGAGCAACCCTATATAGGCAACTGCTTTTTATACATAAAAATACTCCCTTTCTTGAAAAAACACCATAAAACATGACTATAAATATGCTGCAAACATATTATTATTATATTACCACAGGTAAACTCCTATTGCAATAATCTCCAAGATATATACATATAGTGGTATTTAAATTTTTATCCAAAATTTACTGCTGGAGCAAACACAGATGGAAAGAAATATAAAATCATTTGGTCACAAATCTAAAAAAGGAGGAAATGAATGTACAAACAAGTTAAAAGTTAGAAACAGGATGTGAGGGTACAGTTCTTCAACTTTCAAGGTCAATGTGCTTCTCACTACGTTTAAGCTCTGATTAAACTGTATTTAAACTTCTCATTTTACATTTGTCCAGGTGAAAAAGGAAAGTTTGATTTATTACTCAATCTTTTAAAAATAATTCTAAATGGAAATGTTTCTGAAAGAACTCTATTTCTAAATGCTTACATTTTATAAAAATATAGGTCAAATGGGGAGAAAGGGGAGATAAAGGCTACAGTTAGAAAAGGCCAATAGTAACAACAAAGCCATTTCTAATGCAGACATAAATGCTGAAATACAAATCTCAAAAAAGAAAATAATAATACCTGGATATCTTGCAGACAAATTTCGTGAGCATCCAAAGAACACTGTAGTCTTGGTTCTAGTAGTTTCTTTAAATTGCCTATTGGCTCATTGATGTCTATGGCCTGACTTACACATTCAGCTGGAGTGTAGGTCTGTTCTACAATGCTGAAGAATACAGTGTTAGAGGGCCCAATGTTAAAGAATGTAATGGTTAACAATTACCTTCTTACCCTGGATATTAACCCAACAATATGTTGAAAACAAAATTCAATTCCAAAACACATTTCTGGTCTTTGAAACTCATTTCTGCACAGACACCTTTCATAGTGGTAGGCATCATCAACTAGTGTTGCCAAACTTAATAACGAATCACATTACACAAAGAAATGCAAGCTTGAAATTTAAGGCACCTTTGCAAATAGACCACATCATACACACACACACAGACACACACACACACGTACGTGTGTGTGTATGTGCATACTAATATTGCTTACACTAAAATATTTAAGGGGAAATGTCTGCATTTATATTTCCAAGTTATTTTGAAGAATTTCAGGCTCAGAAAGGAATATAAAAAGTCTCCTCAAAACTTGTATGGTAGCTCTACTTCCCAAAATCAATACAATAATACAAGTTATAAGATATGAAAATACAGGTTACATAAAATATTTTCCATCTAATCTAATCTGAAAACTACTAGTTATAATCAGTCTAGATTCACCTTAAAAAGTTATATTCTTCCTTTAAAACTCTCTATGTGCTCTTTTGCATTTTTACTTCATATTCTAAGTTCTACAAAAAACTGTTAAGTTCCTTAAGAGTAAAATCTTTGGTAAGTAATTCTACATATCTTTTGTTTGAGGCCAAATGGAAAGTAGATACCAGTAAGTATTTGCTGAATTGGTAAATCTACAATCAAGTTTCACATGTTTAATTTAAATATAGTTTAAATTTCACAGTTGTCAAAAAGTGTGTTCTTAAAAATTTGTCATTATATTTTCACATAAATTCCACGTATAATTCAATAAATACATAATATTCAATGAATATATGTAGCCTAAATTCCTAAAACTTAAAATTTATAAAAATTTATACAAGAGACCACTCATGACTAAAAAAAAATTATTTTAAAATAATAAACATTTTATTATTATTACTCTTTGTTAAGGCAGATTAATTGGGTCTTTTGGCTATGTAAATATTTTCACAAATTCTTCAGCTATAGCAGAGTGGGCTATATATTTCTTTTTTTTTGGTAACAAGAGTCAGATGTCACTTTAACACAGATTTTTAAGGACCCATTTTACATAGGCTCAACATTTAAAACATTTTTTAATATTCTGTTGCCATCATTTAAACCTTGGGAGATCCATATAAAATAATCTGATTACCAATTTCCCTTGAGAAAATGTGGATGACCTCACATCACTGGATCGACATTCCTGTATAGCATTCTGCTACAACTACACAGCTCTAACTGTCTGCTTCACATAGCTACTCCCCAGGTCAACAGTGACTATAATCACAGCAACTACCAACCTCTTACATGAGACATCAACAAAGGTTTTCTCTACGAAGTCAAACAGTAAAAACTTTACACTCTGTGGATCATTTATACATATATGTGTGTACAAAAACATTAATATATTCATGTCAGGCTTCAAGACAGCTCAAACGATCCTCACCTTCTAATATTTACAGCTTTTTACAGTTCCCTCACAAACTGTCCCAAGGCTAGACTGTGTGACCAAAGGACTATGGCAGAGCGATACAAGGACTGCTCTTTAGATTAGCTTATTTAAAAATACACAGGTGAACGCACTCTCGGACCATTTGCTTTAGGGAAAGCCAGCCGCCATGTGGTGAGCAGCCCTACACAGAAGCCCCTGTGCTGAAGAAGTGAATGGTGCTGTCGCCAGTCTAATGAGTGATTTTAGAAACAGATATGCCACCATCAGCCAACACTTCAGATGACTGTGGCCCAGACAGACAGCTTAACTGCAAGCTCTTGAGAGTCTCTGAGCCAGAACCAAGCAGCTAACTGATTGGATGAGAGGCTTCACTCTGATAAACTCTGTGCAAATAACTGTCGGGTGTTTTAAGCTGCAAAGTTCTGGAGTAAAGTGCTACATAAATAAGTGTATGTATGTATGTGTATTCAGCCTATTGTTTCTTCTGCTGGAGAAAATAGCATAATCAAACATGCTGAAAAGCTCCATTCAAAACTTAATGTCTCCTGTGCAATCACATCAAGGTATTTTAGACTTTTTTGGCCAGGAAAACGTTTCCATGCCAGGGCATGATGGGAGAGGACAGGGTGAGGTTTGTATTTTGAGCTTGAGCAAGACATCTTGCCTGAGCAGATGAGGCAGCCTGAGTAACCATGGCTTCAGGAGTAATCATGGCCTCAGGGCAGAAGAGCTCCTAATTAACTGGCACAAAAATCTCAATTATGCGAGACAGAAAAGTTGCAAAAGATCTATTGCATAAGATTATGCCTACAGCTGACAATACTGTATGGTACACTTAAAAATTTACTGAGGGCAGATACTGTGTTAAATGTTCTTCCCACAATAAAATAATTTTTAAACAATTTCAGGTCTTTCATCTTAGCTGCACGCTCAATATTCAGCAAGCTACTCAACCTTAGTAATCTGTCTATTCCTACTGGAGTTCTTCTAAACATCTGTTACTCTACTAAAGTTTTGTACCACTCTTCAGCCCCTCTTACTTTTAGTACATTATCTCAGCTCGTGCTTTCCAGAGTAAACTAGGACCATTAGTCATTACCTTCCTTGTCCTTCTTGACTCCCAAATCCCTCTTTTCAGTCATATTCTCTCCTTGGACCCTGAACTCATTACCACTGCCCACCTTCCTTAATGGAGTAAGCAGTATTCTATTACTATTCCAATAACTAACACCTTTCACTTCTCTATATGCTTAGTATTATGATGGCTCATGACCAACCTAGAGAGCATATTAAAAAGCAGAGACATTACTTTGCTGATAAAGGTTCGTCTAGTCAAAGCTATGGTTTTTCCAGTAGTCATGTATGGATGTGAGAGTTGAACTATAAAGAAAGCTGAGCACCGAAGAATTGATGGTTTTGAACTATGGTGTTGGGAGGAGACTCCTGAGAGTCTTTCAGTCCAAGGACTGCAAGGAGATCAAACCAGTCAATCCTAAAGGAAATCAGTACTGAATATTCACTGAAGGGCTGATGCTAAAGCTCCAATACTCTGGCTACCTGATGCAAAGACCTGACTCATTGGAAAAGACTCTGATCCTGGGAAAGATTTGAGGGCAGATGAAGGGGATGACAGAGGACGAGACGGTTGGATAGCATCACTGACTTGATGGGCATGAGTTTCAGCAAGCTCTGGGAGTTGGTGATGGATAGGGAGGCCTGGTGTGCTGCAGTCCATGGGGTCGCAAAGAGTCAGACATGACTAAGCAACTGAACTGCCTGCCTGCTTGCCTGATGGCTCATACAGCTGTGAGTTTCTTCAGATATAACGCAGTCTCTACCAGGGCAGATTAGAGTCTCATTTATTGATGTACTCCTGATAGTTACTATTTGTTGAACTAGTTCAGGCTGTGAATTAAACTCTTACTGAAATAAAAGAAATCAGCACTGACAAGAGGAAAAAGAATCCAACAGTGCCTGAAGGGTAGAAACCACCACAATCAATTGCTTGACCATCATTAGCTGTGCTTACTACCATCTTTAGTTTAAAATTATCTTTTCCTCCCAGCTACAAAGCCATTAGGTCAGAGGGAAAAGGCAATACATTATCCCTCAAAATGCTGAGGTCAGTTGGGAGGAAAAAAAAAGGTCCTCAAAGAACTTGGCTATTCTTATTTTAATTAGGCATGTTTATAAAAAGTAGCAAATTAAAAAAATACCAACCTTTCTTCGGTGCACTCTGCTTTCTCTGTTCCATCAATCTCGATTTCTATCAGCTCTTCTGCTTCTCTTTTCGTCATGGCTGAAGTATTTTAAAAGTTCAGCCCTACAAAAGTTAAATTTTAAGACATTCTGAAATGCATAAGCAGACACGTTATATAAGAAGTAAAGACCCAATTCAAATAAAACCTGAGGGTAAGCAGAAGAGGAGGAAGCAATCTTCACATATAAAAGAAAATCCACACGCAATATTTACAAACCAGTTTTTGTTTAAATGGTGTTTACCAGTCTGCCATGACATCAATATCATTCCCTTGGATTTACTGGGATGCTTTTGAACCTAGTCTCAGTCAACAAATTAATTAAGATTACTTCAAAATCAAGTGAAAGGCATGTCAACTGTATTACAGCAGTTCGATCTTAATAACAGATTTAAACCTGCACCTTAAAAATCAACATGGGAATTCCCAGTGGTTAGGACTCTGCACTTCCACTGCAGGGGGTGTGAGTTTGATCCCTGGTGAGGGAACTAAGATAATCACATGCCACACAGCATGGAGGGGGTGAGGGGGATCAACATGGAGTTGAAAAATTTACAACTGTCCAGCTAAAAAGCTGTACTTTATTAGCAGAGTTTACTGTAAACCACTACTGACAGAGTAAGCTAAATTAAAAATTAGCTAAATAAAAATTAACCCAAGCTATGATTTATATTACAAATTACATACCTTATACATGCCAGTACAATATTCTCAAGTGGCAAAATAAAGTAACAAAATCATAGATATGTGAATTACTGCCCTGATTACACACTAGAATTCTTTATGATTATTTTTCAGATGTGGTTTTTATACCTTTTAATCAAACTATTACAGCAGTTTTTAATTCTTGCATGTAAAATTTTTACTTACTACATTAAACTTCCATTGATTTTTGTACCATTGATACATTATGTGCCATTCTATACCATTTGCACTACCAATACTAAAATGTTATAATTTTATAAAATGCTAAGTAATGTATAAAACAGCTGCGTATGTTGGCATTCCTTTATGGCNAGAGGGCCCAATGTTAAAGAATGTAATGGTTAACAATTACCTTCTTACCCTGGATATTAACCCAACAATATGTTGAAAACAAAATTCAATTCCAAAACACATTTCTGGTCTTTGAAACTCATTTCTGCACAGACACCTTTCATAGTGGTAGGCATCATCAACTAGTGTTGCCAAACTTAATAACGAATCACATTACACAAAGAAATGCAAGCTTGAAATTTAAGGCACCTTTGCAAATAGACCACATCATACACACACACACAGACACACACACACACGTACGTGTGTGTGTATGTGCATACTAATATTGCTTACACTAAAATATTTAAGGGGAAATGTCTGCATTTATATTTCCAAGTTATTTTGAAGAATTTCAGGCTCAGAAAGGAATATAAAAAGTCTCCTCAAAACTTGTATGGTAGCTCTACTTCCCAAAATCAATACAATAATACAAGTTATAAGATATGAAAATACAGGTTACATAAAATATTTTCCATCTAATCTAATCTGAAAACTACTAGTTATAATCAGTCTAGATTCACCTTAAAAAGTTATATTCTTCCTTTAAAACTATGTGCTCTTTTGCATTTTTACTTCATATTCTAAGTTCTACAAAAAACTGTTAAGTTCCTTAAGAGTAAAATCTTTGGTAAGTAATTCTACATATCTTTTGTTTGAGGCCAAATGGAAAGTAGATACCAGTAAGTATTTGCTGAATTGGTAAATCTACAATCAAGTTTCACATGTTTAATTTAAATATAGTTTAAATTTCACAGTTGTCAAAAAGTGTGTTCTTAAAAATTTGTCATTATATTTTCACATAAATTCCACGTATAATTCAATAAATACATAATATTCAATGAATATATGTAGCCTAAATTCCTAAAACTTAAAATTTATAAAAATTTATACAAGAGACCACTCATGACTAAAAAAAAATTATTTTAAAATAATAAACATTTTATTATTATTACTCTTTGTTAAGGCAGATTAATTGGGTCTTTTGGCTATGTAAATATTTTCACAAATTCTTCAGCTATAGCAGAGTGGGCTATATATTTCTTTTTTTTTGGTAACAAGAGTCAGATGTCACTTTAACACAGATTTTTAAGGACCCATTTTACATAGGCTCAACATTTAAAACATTTTTTAATATTCTGTTGCCATCATTTAAACCTTGGGAGATCCATATAAAATAATCTGATTACCAATTTCCCTTGAGAAAATGTGGATGACCTCACATCACTGGATCGACATTCCTGCATAGCATTCTGCTACAACTACACAGCTCTAACTGTCTGCTTCACATAGCTACTCCCCAGGTCAACAGTGACTATAATCACAGCAACTACCAACCTCTTACATGAGACATCAACAAAGGTTTTCTCTACGAAGTCAAACAGTAAAAACTTTACACTCTGTGGATCATTTATACATATATGTGTGTACAAAAACATTAATATATTCATGTCAGGCTTCAAGACAGCTCAAACGATCCTCACCTTCTAATATTTACAGCTTTTTACAGTTCCCTCACAAACTGTCCCAAGGCTAGACTGTGTGACCAAAGGACTATGGCAGAGCGATACAAGGACTGCTCTTTAGATTAGCTTATTTAAAAATACACAGGTGAACGCACTCTCGGACCATTTGCTTTAGGGAAAGCCAGCCGCCATGTGGTGAGCAGCCCTACACAGAAGCCCCTGTGCTGAAGAAGTGAATGGTGCTGTCGCCAGTCTAATGAGTGATTTTAGAAACAGATATGCCACCATCAGCCAACACTTCAGATGACTGTAGCCCAGACAGACAGCTTAACTGCAAGCTCTTGAGAGTCTCTGAGCCAGAACCAAGCAGCTAACTGATTGGATGAGAGGCTTCCGACTCTGATAAACTCTGTGCAAATAACTGTTGGGTGTTTTAAGCTGCAAAGTTCTGGAGTAAAGTGCTACATAAATAAGTATATGTATGTATGTGTATTCAGCCTATTGTTTCTTCTGCTGGAGAAAATAGCATAATCAAACATGCTGAAAAGCTCCATTCAAAACTTAATGTCTCCTGTGCAATCACATCAAGGTATTTTAGACTTTTTTGGCCAGGAAAACGTTTCCATGCCAGGGCATGATGGGAGAGGACAGGGTGAGGTTTGTATTTTGAGCTTGAGCAAGACATCTTGCCTGAGCAGATGAGGCAGCCTGAGTAACCATGGCTTCAGGAGTAATCATGGCCTCAGGGCAGAAGAGCTCCTAATTAACTGGCACAAAAATCTCAATTATGCGAGACAGAAAAGTTGCAAAAGATCTATTGCATAAGATTATGCCTACAGCTGACAATACTGTATGGTACACTTAAAAATTTACTGAGGGCAGATACTGTGTTAAATGTTCTTCCCACAATAAAATAATTTTTAAACAATTTCAGGTCTTTCATCTTAGCTGCACGCTCAATATTCAGCAAGCTACTCAACCTTAGTAATCTGTCTATTCCTACTGGAGTTCTTCTAAACATCTGTTACTCTACTAAAGTTTTGTACCACTCTTCAGCCCCTCTTACTTTTAGTACATTATCTCAGCTCGTGCTTTCCAGAGTAAACTAGGACCATTAGTCATTACCTTCCTTGTCCTTCTTGACTCCCAAATCCCTCTTTTCAGTCATATTCTCTCCTTGGACCCTGAACTCATTACCATTGCCCACCTTCCTTAATGGAGTAAGCAGTATTCTATTACTATTCCAATAACTAACACCTTTCACTTCTCTATATGCTTAGTATTATGATGGCTCATGACCAACCTAGAGAGCATATTAAAAAGCAGAGACATTACTTCGCTGATAAAGGTTCGTCTAGTCAAAGCTATGGTTTTTCCAGTAGTCATGTATGGATGTGAGAGTTGAACTATAAAGAAAGCTGAGCACCGAAGAATTGATGCTTTTGAACTATGGTGTTGGGAGGAGACTCTTGAGAGTCTTTCAGTCCAAGGACTGCAAGGAGATCAAACCAGTCAATCCTAAAGGAAATCAGTACTGAATATTCACTGAAGGGCTGATGCTGAAGCTCCAATACTCTGGCTACCTGATGCAAAGACCTGACTCATTGGAAAAGACTCTGATCCTGGGAAAGATTTGAGGGCAGATGAAGGGGATGACAGAGGACGAGACGGTTGGATAGCATCACTGACTTGATGGGCATGAGTTTGAGCAAGCTCTGGGAGTTGGTGATGGATAGGGAGGCCTGGTGTGCTGCAGTCCATGGGGTCGCAAAGAGTCAGACATGACTAAGCAACTGAACTGCCTGCCTGCTTGCCTGATGGCTCATACAGCTGTGAGTTTCTTCAGATATAACGCAGTCTCTACCAGGGCAGATTAGAGTCTCATTTATTGATGTACTCCTGATAGTTACTATTTGTTGAACTAGTTCAGGCTGTGAATTAAACTCTTACTGAAATAAAAGAAATCAGCACTGACAAGAGGAAAAAGAATCCAACAGTGCCTGAAGGATAGAAACCACCACAATCAATTGCTTGACCATCATTAGCTGTGCTTACTACAATCTTTAGTTTAAAATTATCTTTTCCTCCCAGCTACAAAGCCATTAGGTCAGAGGGAAAAGGCAATACATTATCACTCAAAATGCTGAGGTCAGTTGGGAGGAAAAAAAAAAAGGTCCTCAAAGAACTTGGCTATTCTTATTTTAATTAGGCATGTTTATAAAAAGTAGCAAATTAAAAAAATACCAACCTTTCTTCAGTGCACTCTGCTTTCTCTGTTCCATCAATCTCGATTTCTATCAGCTCTTCTGCTTCTCTTTTCGTCATGGCTGAAGTATTTTAAAAGTTCAGCCCTACAAAAGTTAAATTTTAAGACATTCTGAAATGCATAAGCAGACACGTTATACAAGAAGTAAAGACCCAATTCAAATAAAACCTGAGGGTAAGCAGAAGAGGAGGAAGCAATCTTCACATATAAAAGAAAATCCACACGCAATATTTACAAACCAGTTTTTGTTTAAATGGTGTTTACCAGTCTGCCATGACATCAATATCATTCCCTTGGATTTACTGGGATGCTTTTGAACCTAGTCTCAGTCAACAAATTAATTAAAATTACTTCAAAATCAAGTGAAAGGCATGTCAACTGTATTACAGCAGTTCGATCTTAATAACAGATTTAAACCTGCACCTTAAAAATCAACATGGGAATTCCCAGTGGTTAGGACTCTGCACTTCCACTGCAGGGGGTGTGAGTTTGATCCCTGGTGAGGGAACTAAGATAATCACATGCCACACAGCATGGAGGGGGTGAGGGGGATCAACATGGAGTTGAAAAATTTACAACTGTCCAGCTAAAAAGCTGTACTTTATTAGCAGAGTTTACTGTAAACCACTACTGACAGAGTAAGCTAAATTAAAAATTAGCTAAATAAAAATTAACCCAAGCTATGATTTATATTACAAATTACATACCTTATACATGCCAGTACAATATTCTCAAGTGGCAAAATAAAGTAACAAAATCATAGATATGTGAATTACTGCCCTGATTACACACTAGAATTCTTTATGATTATTTTTCAGATGTGGTTTTTATACCTTTTAATCAAACTATTACAGCAGTTTTTAATTCTTGCATGTAAAATTTTTACTTACTACATTAAACTTCCATTGATTTTTGTACCATTGATACATTATGTGCCATTCTATACCATTTGCACTACCAATACTAAAATGTTATAATTTTATAAAATGCTAAGTAATGTATAAAACAGCTGCGTATGTTGGCATTCCTTTATGGCCGTTTCCAAGGCGTGAATGCTGTAAGTTACAGGTGGTTGTGCATGCCCAGCCAGTCAGTTGGGTCTGTCCATGGCATTTCCCAGGCAGGAATATTAGAGTATGCTGCCATTTCTTCCTCCAGGGGATCTTCAGACCCAGGGATTGAACTCACATCTCTTGCATCTCCTGCACTGGCAGACAAGATTCTTAACCACTGTGCTTCTTGGGACGTTTACTAATCAGCTGACCTTAAAATACATACATCATCCTCGATTATCCAGGTGAGTCCAGTGAAACCACAAGAGTCATTAAGAGAGGAAGAATCTGAAGAGATCCAGAGAGGTTCAAAGTGAGTACGACTGACTGGCTGATTGGCTTTGAAGATGAAAAAAAAAAAAAAAAAGCCAGAATCCAAGGAAGATAGGCAGTCTCTAAAATTTTGAAAAAGGAGACAGACCCTCCCTCCAGAGCCTCCAGAAGAAATACAACTCTACCAACACCTGATTTTAGCCCAGAATGACCCATTTCAGACTTCTGAATTCAACAATGTATGATAGTAAGTTGGTGGTTTCAAGCCACTAAGTTTGCAGTAATTTGTTACTGTAGTTCTAGGAAACTAGTAAGTCTTCTTTTCCACTTTAGAGAGGGTTGTAACTCTCCTCAGGTCCAAAAATCTCCAACTACTGGGGAGCTGGTTTTCTGATAACTTAGTCTCTAAATTCTGGCATCCGAATCTAGACTTTCTGGTACAAAAATGATCTGATTTCTCCCTTATGAAGGCTCCTGTCACAGCTCCTTTATAACAAGGAAGAATAAGAAGAGGATGGGGCTGCCCACTGGAACAGACACACATCATGCACATCCAGCAGGATGCCTAGGCCCCAGCAGGTTTTGTTTGGGATGACAGAAGAATGAAGGGCTTTTGTTTTCCTTTCTTGCTGACCACAGCCTAGTCAGTCAGTCCTTTCTTCATAAAGCCTATTTCTTAATTGATACTATGTGTTAAAACTGTGGAATTCAATAGGAGCACTAAAGCAAAACACTGGTGGCAGTAACCCAGTAGGGACCGACCTTATAGAACAGCATAAGCTCACCTGGGAAGACTTGTTTGTTGACAGATGTATACACAGAACTTTGAACAGTGCCGCTCCTTTTGTAGGCACTGTATTAAAGTGTGTTTAATAAGTGAATGTTATAACAACCAAAGGGGCTTCCCTGGTGGCTCAGCTGGTAAAGAGACTTGGGTTCAATCCCTGGGTTGGGAAGATCCCCTGGAGAAGGGAAGAGCTTACCCAATCCAGTATTCTGGCCTGGAGAGTTCCATGGACTGTAAAGACAGCCCATGGGGTTGCAACGAGTCGGACACAACTGAGCAACTTTCACCTATGAGCAGATCCTTGGGGCTCCTGTATTTCAAACGGTTGCCATTTTTGGACTTCCCTGATACCTCAGTCGGTAAAGAATCTATCTGCAATGCAGGAGACTTCAGTTCGATTCCTGCGTTGGGAAGATATGCCAGAGAAGGGATAGGTTACCCCCTCCAGTATTCTTGGGCTTCCCTTGGGGCTTAGCTGGTAAAGAATCTGCCTGCAATGCGGGAGACCTGGGTTCAATCCCTGGCTCAGGAAGATCCAGGGATCCAAATTGCCAACATCCACTGGATCACAGAAAAAGCAAGCAAATTAAAGAAAAACACCTACTTCTGCTTTATTGCTTATGCCAAAGCCTTTGACTGTGTAGATCACAACAAACTGTGGAAAATTCTTAGAGACTGGAATACCAAGCCACCTTATTTGACCCCTGAGAAATCTGTATGCAAGTCAAAAAGCAAGTTACAACTGGACATGGAACAACAGACTGGTTCCAAATTGGGAGAGAGGTACATCAAGGCTGTATATTGTAACCCTGCTTATTTAACTTATGCAGAGTACATTATGCAAAATGCTGGGCTGGGTGAGGCACAAGCTGGAATCAAGATTGCCAGGAGAAATATCAATAACCTCAAATACACAGATGATACCTCTCTTATGGCACAAAGTGAAGAGGAACTAAAGAGCCTCTTGATGAAAGTGAAAGAGGAGAGTGAAAAAGCTGGCTTAAAACTCAATTCAAAAAACAAAGATTATAGCATCCAGTCCCATCACACTTCATGGCAAACAGATGGGGAAACAATGGAAACAATGACAAAATTTTACTTTCTTGGGCTCCAAAATCACTGTAGGTGGTGACTGCAGTCATAAAATTAAAAGATGCTTACTCCTTGGAAGAAAAGCTATGACCAACCTAGACAGCATATTAAAAAGCAAAGACATTACTTTTCTGATAAAGGTCTGATTAGTCAAAGCTATGGTTTTTCCAGTAGTCATATGAGAGTTGGACTATAAAGAAAGCTGAGTGCTAAAGAATTGATGCTTTTGAACTGTGGTGTTGGAGAAGACTCTTGAGAATCCCTTGGACTGCAAGGTGATCAAACCAGTCAGTCCTACTGGAAATCAGTCGTGAATGAATATTCATTGGAAGGACAGATGCTGAAGCTCCAATACTTTGAACACCTGATGCAGAGCTGACTCGCTGGGAAAGACTGAAGGCAAGAGGAGAGGGGGACAACAGAGAAGATGTTGGATGCCATCACCGACTCAACAGACGTGAGTTTGAGTAAACTCCGGGAGTTGGTGATGGACAGGGAGACCTGGTGTGCTGCAGTCCATGAGGTTGCAACAAGTCAGACACAACTAAGTGACAGAACAGACTGATAACCATTTCACACCACATAATTGACTCCAGAAATCTAGATGACTTACATGTGAAAGGTAAAGCTATAAAACTAATAGAAGAAAGTGGTGAAATTTTTCTTGTGGATAAAAAAGGATTCATTTCTTAAAAAAGCATTCATTTCTTTAAATTCCAAAAACATATATCGTAAGAAAAAAAATTGATAATTTCATTACATAAAAGTTAATAGACAGGATATAGCGTAGAGAAAGACATTTCCAATATCCATATATGATAAGCAAAGAATAACTGGAATACACAGTGAACAAGTTGATAATAATCCCCCAAAAGTCAGAACAAATTAGAAAAGTAGGTAAAGAAGGAAACTCACCTAAAGGGAAACCAAAATGGCTAAGGACACGAGGAGCTGCTCACGTTCAAGCTATTCACGTTATTCCGTGTGTGTGTGGCAAAGATCAGAATGTTGAATACTGAAAAGAGGAGCAGCAGGGACCTTGGAGCACAGGGATCCTGCCTCTGCTGATGGAAGACGGACAGGACTGCCTACTCTGGAGAAACAGCTAGCAGCACTTGCTCCAATCAAGTGATTATACCTATGACCCAGCAATCCTGCCCTTAGATAAGCATTCCAGAGACATTCTCACAGTGATTGATAATGGTATGTTAAGGGTAGCTTTGCTGGAGATAGCTGAAAGCAGGAGCCGATACACGAACCCTTGATAAGAGAGTACTGCAGACACAAGAAAATGTGAAAGCAGCACACACCATGGAACTTCAGCAACAGTCAGACACAAGGAGATAACGAACACACACACAGGAAGCATAAAAACCATACCAAAAATGTGAGAAATGGACTAAGGCTTATATTATAGCAGGACAGCATTTAAAAGGGTCATGTTTTATTTTTCAGGGCCCACGAGCAAGTCCACTCCCATTTCCATAACCAACTTTTAAAACGAGTGAATTTTCTAGGGACTTCAGAAAACTAGAAAGAACTTTAGGAATTTCCCTGGTGGTCCAGTGATTATAGAGTTCCATGCTTCCAATGTAGGGGGCATGGTTTCCATCCCTAGTCAGGGAACTAATATCCCACAGGTCAGGCGGCACGACCAATAAAATTCAAATAAACAATTAAAACAAACAAAAAAAAGAAAGCATTGTAAGCAGAAAGGGTAGGAGGTCCCCAGAAAAGAAGAATCAGGCGTGGCTTTTGATAAATAGAAGCAGTTTTTGTCCTAAAGCCATTCTGAGATCTAAGCCTAACCACAATGCTTACCTTTGAATAGATCTCAGTAATAATGCTCTTAAGGAATAACAACAGCAAAGACAGTAAATCAGTATAGAAACTCCAGGTTCTGTTTCCATGGTAAAGATTACCCTGAAGCGTTTCTTGAGCTGCTCTGCAGAATTTAAACCCTCTAGTGGCAACCACTAGATCAACTATAACCCAAAGGATGATAATATTGATCTTTTCTGACCTTTGTGCCTTCAATCAACTAAAGTTTGGTTGCTGTCAACCTCTGCCCCAATCCTATCTTGAACTCTCGTCTTCAAGCTCCATAAATACACNGATGATACCTCTCTTATGGCACAAAGTGAAGAGGAACTAAAGAGCCTCTTGATGAAAGTGAAAGAGGAGAGTGAAAAAGCTGGCTTAAAACTCAATTCAAAAAACAAAGATTATAGCATCCAGTCCCATCACACTTCATGGCAAACAGATGGGGAAACAATGGAAACAATGACAAAATTTTACTTTCTTGGGCTCCAAAATCACTGTAGGTGGTGACTGCAGTCATAAAATTAAAAGATGCTTACTCCTTGGAAGAAAAGCTATGACCAACCTAGACAGCATATTAAAAAGCAAAGACATTACTTTTCTGATAAAGGTCTGATTAGTCAAAGCTATGGTTTTTCCAGTAGTCATATGAGAGTTGGACTATAAAGAAAGCTGAGTGCTAAAGAATTGACGCTTTTGAACTGTGGTGTTGGAGAAGACTCTTGAGAATCCCTTGGACTGCAAGGTGATCAAACCAGTCAGTCCTACTGGAAATCAGTCGTGAATGAATATTCATTGGAAGGACAGATGCTGAAGCTCCAATACTTTGAACACCTGATGCAGAGCTGACTCGCTGGGAAAGACTGAAGGCAAGAGGAGAGGGGGACAACAGAGAAGATGTTGGATGCCATCACCGACTCAACAGACGTGAGTTTGAGTAAACTCCGGGAGTTGGTGATGGACAGGGAGACCTGGTGTGCTGCAGTCCATGAGGTTGCAACAAGTCAGACACAACTAAGTGACAGAACAGACTGATAACCATTTCACACCACATAATTGACTCCAGAAATCTAGATGACTTACATGTGAAAGGTAAAGCTATAAAACTAATAGAAGAAAGTGGTGAAATTTTTCTTGTGGATAAAAAAGGATTCATTTCTTAAAAAAGCATTCATTTCTTTAAATTCCAAAAACATATATCGTAAGAAAAAAAATTGATAATTTCATTACATAAAAGTTAATAGACAGGATATAGCGTAGAGAAAGACATTTCCAATATCCATATATGATAAGCAAAGAATAACTGGAATACACAGTGAACAAGTTGATAATAATCCCCCAAAAGTCAGAACAAATTAGAAAAGTAGGTAAAGAAGGAAACTCACCTAAAGGGAAACCAAAATGGCTAAGGACACGAGGAGCTGCTCACGTTCAAGCTATTCACGTTATTCCGTGTGTGTGTGGCAAAGATCAGAATGTTGAATACTGAAAAGAGGAGCAGCAGGGACCTTGGAGCACAGGGATCCTGCCTCTGCTGATGGAAGACGGACAGGACTGCCTACTCTGGAGAAACAGCTAGCAGCACTTGCTCCAATCAAGTGATTATACCTATGACCCAGCAATCCTGCCCTTAGATAAGCATTCCAGAGACATTCTCACAGTGATTGATAATGGTATGTTAAGGGTAGCTTTGCTGGAGATAGCTGAAAGCAGGAGCCGATACACGAACCCTTGATAAGAGAGTACTGCAGACACAAGAAAATGTGAAAGCAGCACACACCATGGAACTTCAGCAACAGTCAGACACAAGGAGATAACGAACACACACACAGGAAGCATAAAAACCATACCAAAAATGTGAGAAATGGACTAAGGCTTATATTATAGCAGGACAGCATTTAAAAGGGTCATGTTTTATTTTTCAGGGCCCATGAGCAAGTCCACTCCCATTTCCATAACCAACTTTTAAAACGAGTGAATTTTCTAGGGACTTCAGAAAACTAGAAAGAACTTTAGGAATTTCCCTGGTGGTCCAGTGATTATAGAGTTCCATGCTTCCAATGTAGGGGGCATGGTTTCCATCCCTAGTCAGGGAACTAATATCCCACAGGTCAGGCGGCACGACCAATAAAATTCAAATAAACAATTAAAACAAACAAAAAAAAGAAAGCATTGTAAGCAGAAAGGGTAGGAGGTCCCCAGAAAAGAAGAATCAGGCATGGCTTTTGATAAATAGAAGCAGTTTTTGTCCTAAAGCCATTTTGAGATCTAAGCCTAACCACAATGCTTACCTTTGAATAGATCTCAGTAATAATGCTCTTAAGGAATAACAATAGCAAAGACAGTAAATCAGTATAGAAACTCCAGGTTCTGTTTCCATGGTAAAGATTACCCTGAAGCGTTTCTTGAGCTGCTCTGCAGAATTTAAACCCTCTAGTGGCAACCACTAGATCAACTATAACCCAAAGGATGATAATATTGATCTTTTCTGACCTTTGTGCCTTCAATCAACTAAAGTTTGGTTGCTGTCAACCTCTGCCCCAATCCTATCTTGAACTCTCGTCTTCAAGCTCCATAAATACATATGTATCCTTAGCTTAAGACGTTTCCCAATTTTGCTGCTTTGGGAAAGATCCCCTGGTGTTCTTCTTGCTCTAAGTAATAAATATCTTCTGATCTTTGGCTTGGTTGTGTCTTTTGTCTCACACCCACCAAAAGATGAATCCAGTTTTCTGAAATTACCAGAGAAATGGCCCTAAGGGCTTTGATCAACAGGGATACTTGGCACACCTTTTGATAGAAGCACTAAGACAGAGAGTTGTTAAAAGAACAACTTTCGAAAAAGTTAAGAGATCAGTCTCTAAAAGGTGCCAAAGCCGGGGTGGGGGTGGAGGGTCGATGAATCCAATAGGCTTTTGGAAAACATTGTGTAACTTAAGTCTCTGAATTGATCTTCTTTCTCAATTCTCTAAATTTAGCCAAAAGAAGCAATGGAGACATTTGGAAAGCTGTCCAAATCTCTGCTGTCATTGCTTGAGTGGGTCTTACCTCTTCTTGGGCCAACTGCCCAAGATTCTATGTCAATACTTAGAAAATGGAGAAGACAGCATTACTTGGAGACTTTCCACAGGAAAATGTCCCTTGACACTGGTTTTTCCTGGATTAAACCTAACCTGTGTTCAGAACACTTCACAAAACGAATACAAATTTATATTTAACTAAAAATTCCAGAAAAGTCTAGTATTCTTTAAAATAGTTATATTTACCACTATCTTTTAAAGCCACAGATAAATTTGAGGAATATTCTCCATTGGAGCATGTTATTAGAGTTTAGAATAATTTTTCATAGTGAAGGACTTCATTTCATAGTAAATGAAGGATGGGGCTGCTACTGCTGCTGTTAAGTCGCTTCAGTCGTGTCCGACGCTGTGCAACCCGAGATGGCAGCCCACCAGGCTCCCCCATCTTGCTGGGATTCACCAGGCAAGAACACTGGAGTGGGTAAATGAAGGATAAATAAACACAAATGTAATCCAGTTTTTCTCAAGTTAAAAAATACTGTTAAATATTCTGAGAAAAAAGACATTTTTGGTTTTTAAAGATACAACTCAATAGCTAAGAAAAAGTAAACACAGACATCTGTGTGTATACACCCAGAGAGAAACCAAGTGTGGAGAAAGTATGGCAAACTTGGTGTCTCTGGGGGTGAAGGTGTACCTTGTACAATTTCAGTGTATAATTTTTTGAATTTTCCTTTAGACTTGAAATTTTATAAATAAAAGTTGGAGGGAGATAAGTAAACAGTTTTAATTGTTCAGCCTCCACATGCTCTTCCATTAAACACCTAACTCATTATTTAGATTAAAGATGATACACGCCTCATGTCACTGCTCCTGTAGACGCAATCCAGGTAAAACTGTCATAAGTCCATCTAGCGTCAGAATTTGTCTGAAAATAATTAAGGCTGGAAAGCTTGGATCAAATCCCAAGAGAGAGAACTTATTGTTCCCTCCAGTTTTGAACTAGTTGACCCAGTTTCTTTTGACATTAAGACAATATAATACCTAAGGACGTTATCCCTGCCCAGTTCTTTGCTTACGTGGACCATTCTAAACCTTTGCTGCCTCCACGACTCAAAACTACCGCGAGTCTTTCTAAATCATTCCTCTCTAGCAGTGCAACATTAGGCGTGGTCCTCCCTGCCGTTAACCTAATCAAACTGGAATTCCTAAACACAAAGACTTCGTTGGCTTATCTTCCAGCCTGCAAAAACAAACTTAAAAAGCTGACAAGCTACACTAACCCATCGTTTTCTCGTCTCACTTCCTCGTTTTTAAAAGAAACGCAATGGACTCCACAGACATTAAACAGATCGTTTTAACGCAACTGCAAGACAATTCTAGAAAGACCACTGGACGCGAAGGGAGAGCGCATCGCTGAGCTGGCATGAACATCGATATGGCATCGTCCTATGAGATCCCAGGGGCGTCGGGATCAGGTCCCGACCGCGGCGGCTGCGAAGCACGGCGGACAGCCGAGCGGGGGCACAGGGCGGGGAAGGGGCGGCGAGAGGTGACAGGAACCGGGGGCGCGCGGCCTCGCGGAGCCCCGCGCCGCGCGCCCCCCGCCCCTCCCCGCACAGCCTCCCCCGCC
>SJYW01040117.1:1306303-1318121 GCA_006410735.1 Raphicerus campestris
CCTCAAGGCTCCACGAACGGAAATGGGAGTCACAGCGCCGGGGACCAGCGGAAACAAAACACAGAGGCGGCCGCGGGGGGGGAGAAGGCCCCGGAACGAAGCCGGCCCGCGCGGGCCCGCGATCTCTTCCTCCCCCGCGGCCGCACTCACCCGCTCAGGATTCGGCCCCGTCGCCCCCGCCCGCGCTCCAGAGCCGGCTGAGAAGCGCAGCGGCGCGGGCTCCACGTACAGCGTCTCTCCCGGTAAGACCCGCAGCTCCCGCGACTCGAAGTGGGAGGCCCCTGGGCCCTTCCCGCGAAAACGGCGCAGAGAAACTCCAACCACCCCCCCTCCCGCCTCCCAGGCACCCCCGGGTCCGGGACTACAACTCCCAGCAGGTTGCGCGAAATGGACGCGTGAGGCAACGGAGGCTCACGAGGCACAAAGGAGCAGCAACGCTCCAGTTCGCTTTGTTTTACATTGTCACTTTGCACAATCGTATACGCCAACAAACACCCCCTCTCCCCCGTCAACCAAGGAGTAGGACGCTGACTCGGGGCCGGGGGTACTGAACTAGGGGACAGGCCAGTCCAATGGCGCATGCGTAAACCACACGGTTTCCGAGAGGCAAAAAGAGAGCGGGTCAAGTTGGGCGAAGGAAAGATGGCGGAGGCGTCACTAGGGGACCCGGAAGCACTTACCCTCCACTTCCTCCTCCTGTTTGGCTTCTGTCTCACCTAGAGCCGTCCGGTCGCAGAGTGTCTCCGAGACGCTTCCTGTCCGGTGAGCGTCGACCGTCTGAAACGGCGGCCCACAATGCATTGCGATGGCGGATAGGCGGGTGGGGGCGGAGCCAGGGCCGGAAGTAGAACGGGGCGGCGGCGGCGGAGGCTGGCAGCTCGGCACTGAGTGCAAGGTGACTGGGAGGGTAACTGTACTAACGTGGCCTCTGGGGACTTGGGTTCTGGGTTTCTTCACGAAGTCTGGGATGCCCTTTTCCCTCTAAGACTCTGGAAAAGAGAGCAACCTTGTATCCCGGGGCGCCTTCACGGCTTGGCCCGGGGTCATTTTCGACCTCGGCGCCTTTCGGCCTTGAAGTTTGCTGTAGATTCCATAAGTAGCCAGAAAATCCCGCTCTGAGGGCCAGCCTGGCTCTCAGGGTGGCGCGGGCGTCAGGGAGGCCGGCGCTTCGTGGACTTGGAGCCCGACTGGGGCAGCCCAAGGTCATATCATGTCCGCGGGGCCGGTCTGCAGCCAGGCCTGCTCATCCCGGAAGCGTGGGAGGTGGTTCTGAACTATTTAGGCATATAACTTGAGAGAAAGACAATAGTCATCTTAAGTTTGGACGCCCCCTAAAGATGTTGGTAGTGCTGAAACTTGGTTAAGCAGCTTTTGTTTTGTCACTGTTTCCTGGAGGAAAGCGCTAACCTTGGACTGGCCAGTCATCACTGTAAACAGGAGAGCCATGCTCCCTCTCAGCACAGGGTCTCTTCTTATGCTGTGTTCTTTTCTCTGCTGTTGCGTTCCCCAATTTCTTTGAGTATGTCCAATCCCTGTCATATCTGGCGTGCGTGGCCTCGCATAGTACTCGAATAGAGGACTTAATCATAGTTGATACTGTATATACATATTTGGATTCCCTGGTGGCTCAGACGGTAAAACGTCTGCCCACAATGCGGGAGACCGGATTTGATCCCCGGGTCGGGAAGATCCCCTGGAGAAGGAAATAGCAACCCACTCCAGTACTCTTGCCTAGAAAATTCCATGGATGGAGGAGCCTGGTGGGCTGCAGTCCATAGAGTCGTAAAGAGTCGGACACGTCAATATCTATTTGTGTAATGACGTGTATATTTCTCAATAGATATGCAATCGTTGGGGGAAAAAAGGAAACAGGAGAAGGAACAAGTTTTGATAGTGAGATTATGTGTTCCTTTTTTAGATGAGTATGAGAGCAAGATAAGACTTCTTAAAGGATGAGAGGTGTTGATGTATAGCTTTGGAGTTCAGGAAGAAAACCACGCACATTTAGGTGTGATTTGGGGGTCATTAATAAACTGTCTTGCACATTGTCTTACTATCTGTGAAGGAGGCTCAAGAATACTTTGCTATGTTTCTTAACAGGATTGCTGTAAGGGTACCAGGAGAGAATATGTATGGAAGTACTGAGCAGCATGCCTAGATCTGAACAGACGTTAGGGTGACCCTATTGTTGAGTGTTGTTTGTGTTTATGTTGCCAAAAGGGAAAGTATACACTGAGTTGCACAATTTTAAAAATGTATTTGTGTCTTGTCAGATTCTGTTGTGTAACCTGGGATTGGGTACTTACCTCTAAGCCACAGTTTCTGTATGTGTAAAGTGAGAATGACATTAAGGAGCACCTTGGGTGTTAGTCGTTCAGTTGTGTCCCTGACTGTGACTCCATGGACTGTAGCCCACAGGCTTCTCTCTCCGTGGGATTCTTCAGGCAAGAATACTGGAGGGGGTTGCCATTCCCTTCTTCACAGGATCTTCCCCACCCAGGGATGGAACCCGGGTCTCCTGGATTGCAGGCAGATTCTTTACATCTGAGCCGCCAGGGAAGCAGCACCTTGCTGCTAAGTCGCTTCAGTCGTGTCTGACTCTGTGCGACCCGATAGACAGCAGCCCACCAGGCTCCCTTGCCCCTGGGATTCTCCAGGCAAGAACACTGGAGTTGGTTGCCATTTTCTTCTCCAATGCATGAAAGTGAAAAGTGAAAGTGAAGTCGCTCAGTCGAGTCTGACTCTTAAGGACCCCACGGACTGCAGCCCACCAGGCTCCTCCATCCAGGGGATTTTCCAGGCAGGAGTACTGGAGTGAGGTGCCATTGCCTTTTCCAAGTAGCACGTTAAGGTCATTCGGATAGTTTTCTTTCATCCCTGTAGGTGAAGGATATTTGGTAGATTGTAGGATTTATTTTGATAGTCTTTTATGTGCTAATTAATGGGCTTCCCTGGCACTATTGATGTTTTGAACCAAATATTTCTTTGTTGTGGGGAGGCTGCTATTGTTGTTGTTCTAGGATTTTGGCAGCATCCTGGTTTTTACCCACTAGAGGCTAGTAACATTCCCCCTGTCAGGACAACCAAAAATGTCTTCAAACATTGCCAGGCATTTCCTGTGGGACATGCCCAGTGCGATTAGAGAACTGCAGTGCCACTCTTCAGTCTTCTGGCTTAATGCTTTCCAACTCTCATTAGTAAAGGGCCACTTTCCCCCAGCCCTTGTGGATATCTTTGAAAAATCCAGTAAAAATGAATTACTGGAAAATTTAGTAGATGAAAGACAAAACATGGAGACACAAGATATGAACTCTTAATTGCTTCCCTTGTGGCTCAGCTGGTAAAGAATCCACCTGCAATGTGGGAGACCTGGGTTTGGAAGATCCTGGAGAAGGGAAAGGCTACTCACTCCAGTATTCTGGCCTGGATAATTCCATGGACTAGTCCATGGGGCCACAAAGAGTTGGACGAAACTGAGCGACTTTCACTATTGAATTCTGCAGGTATGAATTACTCTGTCAGATTGCTGTTAAAGTTTCTAAATGCTTATTCCCAGTTTTGATACTGCAGTGGAGCAGTAACACAGCTCTACCTCGGACCACAGTCCTCANCTTGCCCCTGGGATTCTCCAGGCAAGAACACTGGAGTTGGTTGCCATTTTCTTCTCCAATGCATGAAAGTGAAAAGTGAAAGTGAAGTCGCTCAGTCGAGTCTGACTCTTAAGGACCCCACGGACTGCAGCCCACCAGGCTCCTCCATCCAGGGGATTTTCCAGGCAGGAGTACTGGAGTGAGGTGCCATTGCCTTTTCCAAGTAGCACGTTAAGGTCATTCGGATAGTTTTCTTTCATCCCTGTAGGTGAAGGATATTTGGTAGATTGTAGGATTTATTTTGATAGTCTTTTATGTGCTAATTAATGGGCTTCCCTGGCACTATTGATGTTTTGAACCAAATATTTCTTTGTTGTGGGGAGGCTGCTATTGTTGTTGTTCTAGGATTTTGGCAGCATCCTGGTTTTTACCCACTAGAGGCTAGTAACATTCCCCCTGTCAGGACAACCAAAAATGTCTTCAAACATTGCCAGGCATTTCCTGTGGGACATGCCCAGTGCGATTAGAGAACTGCAGTGCCACTCTTCAGTCTTCTGGCGTAATGCTTTCCAACTCTCATTAGTAAAGGGCCACTTTCCCCCAGCCCTTGTGGATATCTTTGAAAAATCCAGTAAAAATGAATTACTGGAAAATTTAGTAGATGAAAGACAAAACATGGAGACACAAGATATGAACTCTTAATTGCTTCCCTTGTGGCTCAGCTGGTAAAGAATCCACCTGCAATGTGGGAGACCTGGGTTTGGAAGATCCTGGAGAAGGGAAAGGCTACTCACTCCAGTATTCTGGCCTGGATAATTCCATGGACTTTATAGTCCATGGGGCCACAAAGAGTAGGACGAAACTGAGCGACTTTCACTATTGAATTCTGCAGGTATGAATTACTCTGTCAGATTGCTGTTAAAGTTTCTAAATGCTTATTCCCAGTTTTGATACTGCAGTGGAGCAGTAACACAGCTCTACCTCGGACCACAGTCCTCAGACCACACTTTGAGCAGTAGTGTTATAATTTAACAGTTCCGTGTGACGATGCTTGTTTAAGTCATTTGGGGAGCCTGGGGAATCATGTTAGCGTGTTGGGGTTTCACTTTAAGGTTCAGAAGGTTTACCAGGGTATATCGAAGTGTGACTGTCATTCCAACATGGCTTGGTCAGCCCTTTATTAATCTGGGGCAATTTCTTCTAATATTTCTGTGATCTCATTTTTCTTTGGAATTCCTGGTTGCATATAATTGATACTTTTATGCTAGATCTTTTCAAGACACTCAGTTCTCAACTGAGATCATCCTGTAATTTATATACTATAATTTTTTAGTTAGAAAATCATGTATTTTAGCTTCAGGAAGCCTAAGAACTTAGAGGTCTTTAATTCCTTAAAATTCAGGCTTCTTCACACATTCTCTGTCATTGACGAGGAGGTACTGCTAGATTTTCCCTTTCTTGGTGGTGGACTCCCTTGTGTGTGTGTTGTGTTGTTTTGTTTTGGACTCCCTTGCTGTTTTTTCTTGCTGTTTCTTTTGGACTCAGATCTGGTTTTTACAGTATTTGTGAATGCCTGGAATCCTGCAGCTGTACCAGGCGGAGCAGTTTCTATCTTAATGTATCTTCACATGTTGGTTCTTGTTTCCAATAACAGAATCACCATGATTCTTCAGAGACTCTTCAGGTTGTCCTCTGTTGTTCAGTCTGCAATCTCAGTCTCTTTGAGGAGGAACATTGGTGTTACAGCAGTGGCATTTAACAAGGAGCTTGATCCTGTGCAGAAACTCTTCGTGGACAAGATTAGAGAATATAGAACTAAGCGACAGTAAGTGGGTAGATAGACCAGCCATTGACTTTGGTGTTAATGTGCATATTCAAAGTATGTAAGTTTTGAAATGGTAAAAAAATTACTTGGTGTTTCAAAGTGTCTAAGATCTTCACTGAGCTGATCCATGTGGTACAGGCTCATTAGCTGCTCCAAAAGAAAAAGATGAGGACCTTGATATTTTTTTTAAGTCCCAAATTTTATGAATTCCCAAGGAGAATTGCATTAAATCTAATGCCATTTTAGATATATCCCCACTGTAATGTCATTTATTATAAACGAGTCAGTTCATACAAGTATACCATACAAGATCCATACCAGGATCTTGGAAATCATTTAGGAACCATATTTGAGAAAATTAAGCCCCTTAGACAATGATTATCCTAAGGTCATACAACTAATTATGGGGAAAATATACTCAGAATATTCTTAACTCTCAATTTAGTGATCGTGGGACCACTAAATTGATTTGGGGAGAAATGTGTAAGCACAGCATTTTTTCTTTAACGTTACTTCCATAGTTAATATATTTCTGGGATGGCATAAAGCAAGTCCAGGGAAAACCTAATTACAGAACCATACAGTTTTGAAGGTGATTGATGACCTTAGCCATTACCAAATTTAACCCCTAAATCTTTGGGAAAGTAATATAGATCAGTTCAGAGTATCTATGAGGGTACAAAGTTTGTAAGCTAGTAAATATAATAGGGGGTAAAAAAGGTTAAGTGATAAGGTAGTGACTCATTCAGTGTTTGGGGAACGTTTTGGAAGGAATCCTCTTTTCTTGCTGGTACCTTTTGAAAGGTGGCATGGAAGAGTAATGTTTCCAAAAGCTTGTGGATCCAAGAACTGGACAATGATCATCAATCATCAAAGTACCTGGTTGTAGGCTCTGTCTAGAACTGTGCTGTATATTTCTGTGGCTGTTACCCACATGTGACTGTTCAAATTCTAATTGAGTATAAATAAAAATTCAGTTCCTCATTTGCCTTTTAGCCACATTTCTGGTGCTCAATACCAGATATGGCTAGTGGTTACCATGTTAGATAGCACAGACACAGAGCATTCTGTCATCATAGAACGTTTCTGTTGTACATGCTGATATAGAAGAAAACTGAGTCCATGACAAGAAACTTCATTAACAAGTTCTTAAATTAGAGCTGGCTCAGTATTTTTTTTTGTGGAAATAACAAATAAGATCCTATGCTTTTATCATAGGCATAGGTGAAAATAATAGCCTTGATGGAATTTACGCATATAATTTTTTTATTATATTGTTCATTGATAAGCAGACAGTAACATTATGACAAACAAGAATTTGTGCAAATAGTTAATTAGGTCTAATTGGCCCGTTGCTGGTCTGTGAAGTGAAAATCACTCAGTTGTGTTCAATTCTTCGACCCCGTGGACTATATAGCCTCCCAGGCTTGTCTGTCCATGGGGATTCTCCAGGCACTTTACTGGGTATCCCTTCTCTGGGGATCTTTCCAACCCAGGGATCAAAACCAGGTCTCCTGCATTGCCGACAGACTCTTTACCTTCTGAGCCACCAGGGAAGCCCAGCTGGTCCATGATGCTGTGTTTATCTTTACAAAGCACAAGTCTTTAATTTTGTCATTTTATTGCTTAGCAAACAAAATATAGACATCCAGGCATTACATTCTGGGCCTCCTGTGATCTGGATCCTGCTGGCTTTTCCATCTAGGCTGCTTAGCATTCCCCATATACAGCCAATGCTTTCCCACCTTCTCATCTTTGCTTTTGAGTCTTAGAATGTCTCAAATTACAATCTGACCCAAATGCATGGTTTGTCACAAATGCCACCTTTTTAAAATGAAATTTCCCTGTTTAGCTTAGCAAAAGTGACCCAAGGTTATCCCCTGACTGCCTCTTGGCATAAATGTTTATAAAAGTTATTTTTTCTTCTTCAAAATGGTAAAACCTCTGAGAATAGGAAGTAATTTGCTTCTTTGATGAGTGGCTGTTACAGAGACTTAAACCTCTCAGTGGTGTTTGATTTAAAGCATAGTGATAGTAGATAACTGCATGTTCATGGTGGGCCAGGCACTGGTCCCTGAGTGGTATGTGTACACAGTCTCAATCCTCTCAGCGCCATCAGGTAAGACTTTTGAGTTGTCGGTGTAGAAACTAGAGTTTAGAGTGCTTCATGCCTTGCTCTAGTTCACACAGTAACTAGATTGTAGAACTGACAATGAAACAAGCAGTTACTCACCCCAAGCCCATAGACTTAGCCATTACACCTTATTGCTGCTCAGACGCTGAGAGATTCTGACTTAATAATACTGATACTGACAGACCTTGAATGTTTTGTTTGAAGTTGCGTCATTTGTGTGAACCCTCATACTTAAAATTGTTTGAGGTTACATTCAAATTGAAATACTTGTTACCTTTCAGGAAAGTCTCCTCTACGCCTGGAAGGTCTGTGAAACTTAATTTTGTTTCTGTAAACTAATGCTTAAAATAGATTTTTACTTGGTCATGTACACAGGACATCTGGAGGACCTGTTGATGCTGGCCTAGAGTATCAGCAAGACCTAGACCGGGAGCTTTTTAAGCTTAAGCAAATGTATGGTAAAGCAGACATGAATACGTTCCCTAACTTCACATTTGAAGGTAAGTCTTGTAATCACAGATTCATTGTGGGAGATCATTTTAAGTGGAGAATATTTACATGGGTTGTTTAGAGGATTAAATGACAATTACACATGAATAATTTGAGCAAGCTTCGGGAGTTGGTGATAGATAGGGAAGCATGATGTGCAAGAGTCAGACATGACTGAGCAACTGTACTGAATGTGTGAATGTGTTAGGACAGTGGCATGTGTGGCAAGCTCTGGGGTAAATGCCACTGGAGGAAATCACATAGCATAGAGGTTAAACGGTGGGGACCTAAAATCAAATGCCTGACAGTATCATTATGGGCTATGTGATTCTGGATGGTTAACTGGTCCCTGTTTTCTCATCTGACATTTGGGTAAGATTATACTGTTGTCTTAGCTATAGTTAAGTGATGCAATATATGTAAATTCATAGAGCCTGGTTCATTGTAATCTTAAGTTATATTTACATGTAGATGTTTCTTTAAAAAAATTAGAAGACAGATGAAATAAATATTAAAGTTTTTTAGAAAATATGCTTTATTGCAATATGGCTAAGTTTGAACCTTTCTTCCTCTTTTTAGACCCCAAGTTCGAAGTTGTCGAGAAACCGCAGTCTTGAAGAAGTAATGTAAACTTGATCTGGTAATTTGTCCTAGATGAGTTGTACAGCTGGCCAGAAGTAACAGAATAAATATACATTTCACAGCTGTCAAATGTTCTTTTAATTCTGATTTCAAATAAATTATTTGGTGATGTTAGATATACAGCTGAGTGTATTGAATTCTGATGTTTTTTTTTAATTGATTTTACTTTATTTTTATTTATTTGCTGTCCCGAATCTTAGTTGTGGCATGTGAACTCTTCGTTGCAGCATGCGGGATCTAGTTCCCTGCCAGGGACTGAACCCAGGCCCCCTGCATTGGGAGCTTGGAGTCTTAGCCACTGGACCACCAGGGAAGTCCCCGAATTCTTTGTTTTTAGATCCTCCTGTTTGGTTTTATGAAGGCAGATGGAGACCTTGGATTAACCGAGTACCGTTTGCCCTGAACTCACCAGATTCTTAAGAGTGTTGAGGTGTTCTGTTTATTTTGGAGACTTCCTGCTGGAGAGGAACCGCCCTGACTGAAGGAAGGAGTGTTCTCAGTGGAAGATGTCACACCTGCTCCCAGGATATGAAGAAACGGTTCAGAAATCATTGATCACAACTTTTTCAGGGAACTCGGGTGTGACTGAGAATACGTCCAGGGACTTACCTTTATGTTTTAACTTCCATCTCCTCATGTGTTAAATGTTTTTATTATCCCAGTAACTCACCTCCCTCCTCTCCCCTTACAGTGTAATGGTCACTGTGTCTATTACAAGGCTATGCGGATAGATCAGGGAAAGCTGGGGGCAGAGGAGAGGAGGGTTCTACAAAAGAATTGCCTTGAAAATAGATTAAGCTGTGTGGTGGTGTTTGCCCAGTGGATGGAATATCGAGCAGATGTGTCAGATAAGTGGCAGAGCGGGTGCGTCAAAATTTCAGTAAGTAGACAGTTCTATTTTTTTTTTTTTAAGAGGCAACTGTGCCTTTTTAAAGCTGACTCTCTTGTCAATAAATACGTATCCAAAGTAAAACTTTGGAGATTTTCTTTTAAAAGTGAAGTCGAGAAAAACAGTCTTTCTTACTAGGTTATCTCACTTTGAAAGGAATAGATTTTTACTATGGCGTACCATATTAGCTGAATCTGAACCTGGTGAAAGTGTAAGTGTTAGTTGCACAGTCATGTCTGACTGTGACCCCATGGACTATAGCCAGCCAGGCTCTGTCCATGGAATTCTCCAGGTAAGAATACTGGAGTAGCCATTCTATTCTCCAGGGGATCTTCCTGACCCAGGGATCAAACGTGGGTCCTCCTGCATTGCAGGCGGGTTCTTCACCATCTGAGCCACCAGGGAAGCCCTGGTGTTCTTAAAAGGAGGACAGAGTTGTGTTGAGGAAAGGTATGGGAACCAGAAACGGACATGTGCCTGCCTGTTAACGTGTCTGTCTAGTGTTACTGTTAACAACCAAAGAGGGCTTCTGTTCTAGGCAATTTTCACTTAACTCCATTTAGTGTAGGATTTTCTGTCTCTGACTGTTGCTACCCTTGGTGTGGCAGCAGAGTGCTGACTCTGGTTAGACACTTAATGTATGAGTTCTTGGAGCACTGTGTGGGCTGGAAGCTTTCCTCGTGCAGATTACCTTAAATGGGAGGCCCACTCCAACCCGTCTGTTACAGACTCCCCTCCACTCCCACTTCAGCCATACAGTCAACAGTCTCGTTTCAGATGTTTACCTTGTGTGTTTGACAGGAATGCTCAGTTCAGTTCAGTTCAGTCGCTGAGTTGTGTCCGACTCTGTGACCCCATGAATTGCAGCACCCCAGGCCTCCCTGTTCGTTACCATCTCTGAGTTCGCTCAGACTCAAAGTCCGTGATGCCATCCAGCCATCTCATCCTCGGTCGTCCCCTTCTCCTGTCCCCAGTCCCTCCCAGCATCAGAGTCTTTTCCAATGAGTCAACTCTTTGCATCAGGTGGCCAGAGTACTGGAGTTTCAGCTTTAGCATCATTCCTTCCAAAGAAATCCCAGGGTTGATCTCCTTCAGAATGGACTGGTTGGATCTCCTTGCAGTCCAAGGGACTCTCAAGAGTTTTCTCCAACACCACAGTTCAAAAGCATCAATTCTTCGGCGCTCAGCCTTCTTGACAGTCCCAACTCTTCACATCCATACATGACCACAGGAAAAACCATAGCCTTGACTAGACGGACCTTAGTTGGCAAAGTAATGTCTCTGCTTTTGAATATACTAAGTTGGTNAGGCAACTGTGCCTTTTTAAAGCTGACTCTCTTGTCAATAAATACGTATCCAAAGTAAAACTTTGGAGATTTTCTTTTAAAAGTGAAGTCGAGAAAAACAGTCTTTCTTACTAGGTTATCTCACTTTGAAAGGAATAGATTTTTACTATGGCGTACCATATTAGCTGAATCTGAACCTGGTGAAAGTGTAAGTGTTAGTTGCACAGTCATGTCTGACTGTGACCCCATGGACTATAGCCAGCCAGGCTCTGTCCATGGAATTCTCCAGGTAAGAATACTGGTGTAGCCATTCTATTCTCCAGGGGATCTTCCTGACCCAGGGATCAAACGTGGGTCCTCCTGCATTGCAGGCGGGTTCTTCACCATCTGAGCCACCAGGGAAGCCCTGGTGTTCTTAAAAGGAGGACAGAGTTGTGTTGAGGAAAGGTATGGGAACCAGAAACGGACATGTGCCTGCCTGTTAACGTGTCTGTCTAGTGTTACTGTTAACAACCAAAGAGGGCTTCTGTTCTAGGCAATTTTCACTTAACTCCATTTAGTGTAGGATTTTCTGTCTCTGACTGTTGCTACCCTTGGTGTGGCAGCAGAGTGCTGACTCTGGTTAGACACTTAATGTATGAGTTCTTGGAGCACTGTGTGGGCTGGAAGCTTTCCTCGTGCAGATTACCTTAAATGGGAGGCCCACTCCAACCCGTCTGTTACAGACTCCCCTCCACTCCCACTTCAGCCATACAGTCAACAGTCTCGTTTCAGATGTTTACCTTGTGTGTTTGACAGGAATGCTCAGTTCAGTTCAGTTCAGTCGCTGAGTTGTGTCCGACTCTGTGACCCCATGAATTGCAGCACCCCAGGCCTCCCTGTTCGTTACCATCTCTGAGTTCGCTCAGACTCAAAGTCCGTGATGCCATCCAGCCATCTCATCCTCGGTCGTCCCCTTCTCCT
>SJYW01040117.1:1319319-1343035 GCA_006410735.1 Raphicerus campestris
TGATCTCCTTCAGAATGGACTGGTTGGATCTTCTTGCAGTCCAAGGGACTCTCAAGAGTTTTCTCCAACACCACAGTTCAAAAGCATCAATTCTTCGGCGCTCAGCCTTCTTGACAGTCCCAACTCTTCACATCCATACATGACCACAGGAAAAACCATAGCCTTGACTAGACGGACCTTAGTTGGCAAAGTAATGTCTCTGCTTTTGAATATACTAAGTTGGTCATAACTTTTCTCCCAAGGAGTAAGTGTCTTTAAATTTCATGGCTGCAATCACCATCTGCAGTGATTTTGGAACCCCCCAAAATAAAGTCTGACACTGTTTCCACTATTTCCCATGAAGTGAAGGGACCAGATGCCATGATCTTCATTTTCTGAATGATGAGCTTTAAGCCAACTTTTTCACTCTCTTTCACTTTCATCAAGAGGCTTTTTAGCTCCTCTTCACTTTCTGCCATAAGGGTGGTGTCATCTGCATACCTGAGGTGATTGATATTTCTCCCGGCAATCTTGATTCCAGCTTGTGTTTCTTCCAGTCCAGCGTTTCTCATGATGTACTCTGCATAGAAGTTAAATAAGCAGGGTGACAGTATACAGCCTTGACGTACTCCTTTTCCTATTTGGAACCAGTCTGTTGTTCCATGTCCAGTTCTAACTGTTGCTTCCTGACCTGCATACATAGTCAATAAAGCAGAAATAGACAGGAACACTCAAGACCAACTATCTACTTTCCAAGCTGCCAACTTGACCACGGAAAACAGATCCTTTCTTTGAGACACAATGGGAAGATAGGTGCCTCACCATTTCCTCTGCTCTATTCCTTGATAGCTTTTCCCTTTGCTCAAATAGATATTTGGCAGGTGCCTTCAATTGTTGCAGGTGGTTCTCTTTCAAATTCTCTTTACTTGCCTTGGGGTGAGTTAGGGAATAGAACTCACAGCTTTGACAAAGACACACAATTTGGACAATTCATTCTCTGTCTCAGGCTTCCCTTGTGGCTCAGCTGGTAAGGAATCCATCTGCAATGCGAGAGACCTGGGTTCAATCCCTGGGTTGGGAAGATCCCCTGGAGAAGGGAGAGGCTACCCACACTAGTAGTATGGCCTGAAGAATTCCACGGACTGTACAGTCCACGGGTTCACAAAGAGACATGGCAGAGCAACTTTCACATTCTCTGTCTCTCCATCCCTACACAGTTCAGTTGATGAATTTTGTGTGCTGGGGTAAAGGAGAACCATGGTAATAATTTCAGGGTAGCACAACTGTCTTTTTATGAACATCGAAGCAGGTGTTTATATCCAAATTAGTTATGAGTTTCTTTGGAAAATGAGGTGCTTGTCAGCCTTCAGGTAACAGAAAAATTCCCAATCAACAGTCTGTTACATGGATATAAAACTTTTTCTCATTCTCCTTGCTATACGGTATCCTAAAATTTAGAGAAATAAATTTCTTGACCTACAACAACTTTAGTATAATTGATGGTAGTTAAATGTTTGGAAGAAAAGGAAGGTTGAGAATGAAAGGTTAAATGGCAAATAACTTGAGAGATCTAACAACTGATAATAAAAATTCTCAATTTTTACACTACCTTTAAGAAAAACATCATAAAATGGAGCATCTGCCCTCAATCGTAAAGAAGTCCTTTGTTGACACAACTGTTCATTTGTTTTGAGAATATTTTCTTAGTCAAAAGTATAAAGACCTATTATACTCTGCTGCTGCTGCTGCTAAGTCGCTTCAGTCATGTCTGACTGTGCGACCCCACAGACGGCAGCCCACCAGGCTCCCCAGTCCCTGGGATTCTCCGAGAACACTTCTGGCAAGAATACTTGAGTAGGTTGCCATTTCCTTCTCCAGTGTATGAAAGTGAAAAGTGAAAGTGAAGTCGCTCAGTCATGTCTGACTCTTTAACAACCCCATGGACTGCAGCCCACCAGGCTCCTCCATGGGAGGAGATTTTCCAGGCAAGAGTACTGGGGTGGGGTGCCATTGCCTTCTAGTATGTCTTAATTAGTACTTTTAAAAAAGCTTGGTCACATAGAATTATGGCATATACTACTTCTGTGTCCCCCGTTTCTTGTTTGTGGGGAAAAAAAGAAACCTTATAGTCTCCTATGCTGAATCCCAATGAGCAGGCTCAAGCAGTTAGTGGACAGGAGTCCCTGGCCTTCTCACCCCACCTCACCCCACCCCACCCCCCACAAAGAGCTGTAGATAACAACCTGATGCATACCTTTCAGTTCTGCAGAATCCTCACAGGACAGTTACTGCATGCTGGCCACAAGCTTGCAGATCCAGAAGGCTGAGATTAGACATCACCTTGTTACTTCACCGCCATATTCTGCTTTAAAACTCTTCCCTTAAAATCCTAAAAACCATCAGGGAGTTCAGGCATTTTGAGCAGATACTCCTTGCTTAGCTCATGCAGTAGACCTTTCTCTGCTCCAGACTTCAACGTCTCACTGTGTTTGGCCCCTGCATGGGGCACAATAACTTGAGTATCAGTATGTAAAAGTTGATAGTTAATTTTGAATTTCCTGGCCAGTTATTACTACTAAAACTTTCCCAAGCCCATATATAACAAAAAATAAAGGATGGAAAGTTAAATTTTAAAACTTGAAAGAGGAAAAAACATTTTAAGATCTTTTTTAAGAACTATGTGCAAGAAGATACCTAATAACTAAAAGGAGTAGAATAATAGAAAAATAATTTTTGTCCAGCCTCAGTTCATGGAGCATTAATTTGTGTGACTGTATAATAAATGGATTATAATGACATTACAGAATACAATTATTCTAGGTATAGATAAATTTTATCAATAAATACTCTGAATTTCCATTTCCAAAAGCTCTTTTGATCTTTATAAATTCATTCAGTACTTGAAAGTGAAAGTCACTCAGTCATGTCTGACTCTTTGTGACCCATGGACTGTAGCCCCCAGACTCCTCTCTCCATGAAATTCTCCAGGCAAGAATACCGGAGTGGGTTGCCATTCCCTTCTCCAGGACATCTTCCTGACTCAGGGATTGAACCCATTTCCTGCATTGCAGGTGGAGTCTTTACCATCTGAGCCACCAGGGAAGGCCCTAATGGTTAAATATGCTGGGGTTTATACAGGTGTACATAAAACACAGTTCTTTTCTCAACTGCTAACTGCTACTGCTAAGTCGCTTCAGTCGTGTCCGACTCTGTGTGACCCCACAGACGGCAGCCCACCAGCCTCCCCCGTCCCTGGGATTCTCCAGGCAAGAACACTGGAGTGGGTTGCCATTTCCTTCTCCAATGCAGGAAAGTGAAAAGGGAAAGTGAAGTCGCTCAGTCGTATCCGACTCAGCGACCCCATGGACTGCAGCCTACAAGGCTCCTCCATCCATGGGATTTTCCAGGCATGAGTACTGGAGTGGGAAAGTACTTCTAAATTGGTAGTGATGCCAGAGGTGTACCTATATAACTGTATTAAATGGAAATCAAGAAGTGCCATAAGAAAGCCAATCAAATGCTATGGAAATTTAGAGAAGAAAGAAACTTCTTGGAGCAAGGAGAGTTTTCACAGAGACGGTGGAATTTGAACTGAGTCCTGAAGAATAACTAGAATTTACATACCCTGTGGTTAGGAGAATCAGCAGCTCTCCAAGTAAAGGAGAAACAAAGGGTTGTTAAGATAAAATGACCTTAATTCAGTTTGATAGGTGCGTAAGGCAACTAAAGAGGAACAGTGGAGCATGTGACTGAACAAGGTTGACAATACAACAGCGTGGGTGTGGATGGATTGGGGGTACCTCTGAATTTCAATTGATGGTTCAGACTATGAAGAATCTGATTGCAACTCGGGAGACCTGGGTCTGATCCCTGGGTCAGGAAGATCCCCTGGAGAAGGAAATGGCAACCCACTCCAGTATTCTTGTCTGGAAAATTTATGGACAGAGGAAACTGGCGGGCTATAAATCCAGGGGGTCAAGAAGAGTGGGACATAACTGAGTGATTTAACACTTGGAATTTCAGGCTAAGATGATTAGACCTCAGTCAGACCAGTAAAGGAAAAGACTGAAACCTTTTAGCAATGGGATGGGTCAAAAGCGAGAAGGGAGTTGACAGTGTTCAAGAGAGTAATCTGACGGTAACTGACTGACAGTGTGGAAGAGTGGGAGACTAGGGAAAAAAGGAACCTTCAGAATGCTGAGACTGAAATTGCTACTAGGAGAGGGAGTGATTGAGGGGGTAAGATACCAGAAGACAAAAGGTATGAGCTAGTAGCAGGAGATAAAAGTAGTTAAAAATGTGCCACTGAATGATGGAGTCTCTGAATAAATAGATTAAAAACAATGAAAAGATAGAGTGGTAGTAATATAAATGTATTTATCATGGTCAGCTTCAATCTTGAAAAAAGATTAAAGATTTCAATATCTGTGGTGAGGGGATAAAATGATTCACCATGACTTTTTTAATGGATTTGTAGCATTTTTAAAAACCTTTTTGGCTGCACCATGTAGCTTGTAGGATCTTAGTTCCCCAACCAGGGATTGAACCCAGGGCCCTTGGCAGTGAAAGCTCCAAGCCCTAACCACTGGACCACCAGGGAACTCCCCACCATGGCTCTAACCTGGGCAGGAGGACAGAGCATCACAGGCTGTGAGACTAGACAGGAGTGGATAGGCCAGAGATTACTGAGGATGAAAGGAAGGTGTCCTTGGGAGAAGACTGTGAGAACGTAAAAGAAAGGGATGCTGGGGCAGAGAAAAAACATCTTGTGTAGAACATTCTGGATCAGCTGGACCTGGGTCACACTGACTGCCTCTTCAGTTGGTTTTGTAAACTTGGCAGTCATTGACTCAGTTCATCTCAGTCTCCTCATCTGTAAAATGACATTGCCCTCTTTTTATACAGTTGTTGAGATGAATGAGATTTTATATACCCTCACCTCTATCCACCCAACCGTCCACAACATATATAAAGTGTTCAATAAATAGTTTCCGCATTTTATTTTCAGAGCATTTTTTTTTTTTTTTTTAGCACTGGAGAAGCTGGCAGGTACCCAGACTGAGAGACAAGATTCTCATCTTGAGCAGCTAAAGCTTTAGCCTTGTAGCTACAAGCAGTAAGAGGAAGCAGTTTCCTGGGTTTCACTGAACAACAATAGGTGGATGACTCTTCCCCTGCACCATTAAATGGGCTAAAAAATTGAACACGTTCTGCTACTTTTAATGTAGACTAATCAGACAAAACCAACTGCGACATGAAGGAAGCTCTTTGCAAGGCTGTATTGAAAAACAATTGTTCCAGATTTAGTTAGGTTAAACTCCCCACTAAAAATAAATCTCATTACAACAGTCAATGATATAATTAAAACAAAACAAAAGTTGCTATTAGATTCTAGAGCCCCAACCTTTATACAACACAATTTTACTTCTCGGAAACAGAAAGTGCTCTAAGAATTATAATGAGAAATGTTTTGTTTTTAATGCTTGTCCACCGGCAGTTGGGAAACTCTGCATGTGGGCCAGATCCTGACTGCTTGCTGTTTATCAGTCAGTAAGTTCAGTTGCTGAGTCGTGTCCGACTCTTTGCAACCCCATGGACTGCAGCACACCAGGCCTCCCTGTCCATCACCAACTCCCGAAGCTTATTCAAACTCATGTCCATCAAGTCAACGATGCCATCCAACCATCTCATCCTCTGTTGTCCCTTCTCCTGCCTTCAGTCTTTCCCAGCATCAGGGTCTTTTCCAATGAGTCAGTTCTTCGCATCATGTGGCCAAAGTATTGCAGCTTCAGCTTCAATATCAGACCTTCCAATGAATATTCAGGACTGATTTCTTTTAGGATTGATTGATCTCCTTGTGGTCCAAGGGACTCTCAAGAGTCTTCTCCAACACCGCAGTTCAAAAGCATCAGTTCTTTGGCTCTCTGCCTTTATGGTCCAGCTCACATCCATACATGTGGTGTATGTATACATATGATGGATGATGTATGTATGGAAAAACCATAGCTTTCACTAGATAGACCTTTGTCAGCAAAGTAATATCTCTGCTTTTTAATATACTGTCTAGGTTTGTCATAGCTTTTCTTCCAAGGAGCAAGTATCTTTTAATTTCATGCCTGCAGTCAACATCTGCAGTGATTTTGGCGCCCAAGAAAGTAAAGTCTGTCACTGTTTCCATTGTTTCCCCATCTATTTGCCGTGATGAGACTGAATACCAAGATCTTTGTTTTCTGCATGTTAAGTTTTAAGCCAGCTTTTTCACTTTCCCTTTCATCAAGAGGCTCTCTAGTTCCTCTTTGCTTTCTGCCTGAAGAGTGGTATCACTCTTTTTCATTAGCATATCTGAGGTTATTGATATTGCTACCCTCAATAGCTTACTGTTTATGAAATAACACAAATGAGACCATTTAAAAAAATATTGTTCATGCTTCAATGGCATGAAAAATGGCACAGCTGAGTACATACAGGCAGTTGTAGCAGGGACCATACGGCCTTGTATGGCTTGAACTATCTACTTCTTGGCCCTTTATAGAAAATGTTGGAAGGGTGAGAATTCTGGTGAGAATCACTGAATGTCACAGACTAGTGACGTGCCCAGGCATATATTCGACTCTAGGTGAGTACTTAATCCAATTATCTGTCCAGTGAATCCTAGGGATTTGCTAGGGTCACAAAGAGTCGGACTCAACTGAAGCAACTTAGCACACACTGGGCAAAAAGAGTGGACTCCTTTAAAAGCAGCTTGAAAAGTGAACGTGTTAGTTGCTCAGTCATGTCTGACTCTTTGGGATTCCATTGGCTGTAGCTTCTCTGTCCATGGCTTTCTCCAGGTAAGAATACTGGAGTGGGTTGCCATTCCCTTCTCCAGGGGATCTTCCCGATTGAATCGAGTTCTCTAGCACTGCAAGCAGATTCTTTACCATCTGAGTCACCGGGGTCTGTTGTCCAAAAGCAGCTTAACTATGTTCAAAGTTGTCAAAGACAGTGAGAGACTTTTTCATCCAGATTTGCCTAGAAGTGGGAATGCCCTAGCCATATTGTTTTTTTCAATATGATTTGAATAATCAAAATAAGTTCTAGATGATTATGTAGTTAACACAATCTAATTGCTCACCTATTACACGGATCATTGGAATTTTCACTTTGTAACACTAGCTGGAGGTCTTCATGATCTATCAGTTGAGAAGCCAGATGATCAGACCCATTTCTCCTGTGTCTTCTATGTATCAAGTGTGGCACGGGGTGCCAGGAACGCAAGGGAGCTCAAGGTGTTTCATCTCATTTTATTTGTTAGATAATTGCTCCTCCCCTCCATATCCCTGACTTTGCCATAAGAAGGACTGGCAGAGCACTGTCCGTAACAGCAAGGGACTTGGCTGAATGTAAAATTTCACTGCTTGGTTTTTAGAGACAGATGTGAAGTCACAATCACACAGTGACAGGTATCAACAGGGTTATGTGCATCGGCTCCAGTGGCGAGTTCAGATGTCAAGGTCACTGATCCCCTTCAAAGGAGTCTCAGGGGAAGGAAATGGCAACAACCAGTTCTGGGGGTGAAATAAGACACTTGGGTTTGTGTTTGACTCTCAAAACTATGTTTAATGAAGAAATCGAGGACACACACCAGGTGAGTGAGCTCTGGTATTAGGCATTTTTCCTCATGTTGCTTGCAGTTCTCAGAAATGAAGGTAAACATGGAGTGAAAGCCTTGGGTATGAGACCCATTCTGCCACCATTCTGTGACTAGATCAGTGATAAACGAGCAGCAGAATAAGGATTAGATAAGAGGAAAAGGAGGATTCTGGCAGGAATCAGACCAGAGGCTCCCTTTGTGTCTGTCAGAGTGTTTTTCTGAACCCTCCAAATCACACTCACAGAGGGTGCATGTGGCTGATATTTTCATACTCTGTGGATTCATTTCACAACCAGAATGATTAGGATATTTAACATTTCACAAGCCCCAGAATATTACAAAGTATTTTGATTCCTTTATCTCTGTCAAGACACAAGAAGCCAGATTTGTATTTTATGTGCTGACAGAACTATTTGTATAAAAATTTCAAGTGATTTAGCAGTCATACAGATTATAACGCAATACCAACTTCACATCCTCATGTACCTCTTTGCAAATGTAAGACAAAGCTGTTTTATAATTGTTTAATAACTTGTGCAACAATTGTGGTTTTGGTGTATCGCCAAGGTAGGATTCTTTTAAATTATAAAGGATTTTGTGTGCTTGAAATCCTAGGAAAAGAAAGAAAAAAATCAAGTTTAAATATGATGTATTAATTCATATATTAAGAAATATAGAAATATTAGGATTATAAAGATATACCCATTATGAGAATCTTGCAGGTACAAACCAAATATATTTAATTCAATCTATTTTATGGGCAGTTAAATAAATATTAGGAGACAAATCTCTGAAACTCTGCCTAAAGAGTAAAGAAGTAGGAAGGGGAATCTGAGCAGGAGAAATCTTGTTTGCTAAGAGGATGCTACTGGCACAGAGCTGGTGGTGGTCAGTACTCCCACACATTCTACAATGCACAGGACAGCACCCCACAACAAAGAATTATGTGAAATTACAAAAATTGATTAGACAAGCCTTAGAAGAAACTGTTGTTTCTTATATAAATTCTTGTCTAAGAATTAGAAGAACATGTCGGTAGTGCCACGTTGGAGAAACCCTGTTCTAGGGCAGAACTCGAACTGGAGACTCTGGTTCTCAGCTAATGAAGGTAATGGAGAGGAAGACCAGGAAAAAGAGTGAGGCTTTGGTTCTTCCAGCTCAGCCACTAAGTATCTCTTCTTGTCTGGTGGCATGAGATTATTTTATTCCACACTTGAGCAGTATTTTTCTACAAATTATAGGAGCAAATATGGAGTTCCATGTTGCTTGTCTTCTATGGAACAACAGGCTTCGGCACTATAAACCACAAAATAAAGCGACTTCCACAATAGCTTCTGGAGTAGACAATTTGTAAAATCTTTGGTAGAAAAAACTCTGTGGGTTAGTATGTAGGTCTCAAAGGTTAGTGTCTATCAGAGTCACTAAAGTGTTTAAAAAACTGATGTCCATGCCTCACTCCAAGCTGTACTGAAAGGAAAGTAAATCCCTGCAGAATGTACTAAGGAATTTAGGGAAGCAGCACTCACTTGTCAAGGAAGGAACTGGACTTTAAAAACATGGGAAACCTCCCTCCTCCCACTGTATTCCTGAAAGCTAGTCCTGAAGGCTGAATAGGCATCCAAAGAGCTATAAAATCTGAGCAATGATCATACTGACTGCTTCTCTGGAGTGCCTACTAATCAAAAGTACACGAGGGTCCAAACGTCCAAATTATGTTCCCTTAACCATCTGAGTTCGATAATTCTTGCATCTTTTCAAGGATTTCTGAAATGTTCCTTTCTGCAAAAGCAGAGGACGTTCCATACCCCTTAAATTTCCAAGAGCTTTGAGTAACTACAGGAGAGTCCAGACCCACAGATCTTCTGGGAAGCCGTCTGCTCGGTCAAGCTGAAAAGGATTAAGGTACGTGGGTCCCAGCTTGGCCACTGTCATCCTGTGAGAAGCGTGTCCTAATTTCCTCATCTTTAAAATGGAGCTGACAATGCCAGATCTAATGATGCTAAGGAGGCTGACTAACAATAGAAAACACCAGGACAGAAAATAATGGGATGGGAGAGCCCCACTGCTCTACAAATGCAGCCATCCCGGGCAGGGGATGTGGGCTAACATTTATTTAGTTCTCTCTAAAGACCAATGGTAGACATGGATACAAGGTATATTAAATGCAGAAATCCATCAATTCCATACAGTTAATTCACTTCCCTGCCAGACTCCCTAAACACATTTGTTCCATAAATATGCCTTAAAAATACTCACATTTTCACTCATGGTAGTGGCTTTAGATGCAGAACTACTCTTCCTGTTTGTGGAATATAAAAAAAGAACATTTACTACATTATTGCTTCCAATTCTAAAATACGTATCCTCTTTCAGTTAATGTTACCTCCATACATTTTTCTCAACAGAAAGAACAACATGTATCTGAGCCAAGTATAAAAAGCCCAGCACTCCTAACTGAATTTCTTATATTTATAGATGATATTCACAGAGAAAAGCATGCAACAATATATCAGGATGTGTGAAGCCCTGTGAATCTACTTGTAGCCTCAGGCTAGATACTAACAAAGTTTGTAGAATATGCAAACCAGAGACTTACTAACTTTTAATTCACCAATTCATCAAGATTTAACATTTTGAAAGCTTGATCTTTACAACTTCAAATTTCATTTTTTCCATGGGAAAAAAGTTTCACACAGTGACTATTATTTCACTGATCTGTTACGGGCTGCATTATATTTCCACCAAATACTTACAGGTTCAAGTCCCAATTCCCCGCAGTACCTCAGAATGTGACTGTACTTGGAGACAGGATCTTTAAAAAGTAATTAAATTAACTAAACTGGTTAGAATGGGCCCTAATTCAATATGTCTGATATCCCTATAAGAAGAAGAAATTTAGACATAAACATGGATGGAGGGAAGACCATGTGAAGAAAGGGAGAGCATCATCTTTAAGTCAAGGAAAGAGGTCTGGGCTTCCAGATCCCAGAACTATGAGAAAATAAATATCTATTGTTTAAGCCACCAGTCTATGGCACTTTTAAGGCAGCTCTAGCAAGCTAATGAAACATCCAACTCATTATCCAGTACATTTTGAGGGAGATGGATTTGACAAACAGGAGACATATCTAGGAATAAAGATATTTTCTCCCAGATTACTATCTGGGTTAGTAGACACACACTGTGATTGAATGAAAGATAAAACCTCCCTCACGGTAGTGTGGTCAGCCTTTCTCCATATATAAGACGATGCCTCTCCTCTGTTCATAACCCTCCCTACAATTACTTTCCATCTTAATAAAAGCAGGAATCTTCACAATTGCCAGGGAGTTGTGGCTATATCATCAGGCTACTCTGCTTTCCTAAAGTCACCCCTGAACTAACTACTGCTAACTCAGACCTCACCCTGGACTCATCCTGGGATGTTATGGGGCTCAGAGACCAGCACTGAGGAGCAAGTCTAGGAACAGAAAATCAATGGCATTTGAAGCCATGGTGGCTGAGCAGAGAAGAGTGTGCATACACTCCAGGTTGGGTCTGCCATTTCCAGACCAAGGAGGACAGTGACCAACCAACTGCACATAAACTGGAGACCGTGGCGACCTCATTCAGATCTCAGGCACCAATGACTCCTAAATTTCTAACTCTAGTTAAGAAGAGTGAAAGTGCTAATCACTCAGTTGTGTCTGACTCTTTGCGATCCCATGGACTGTAGCTTACCAGGCTAATCTGTCCATGGAATTCTCCACATAAGAATACTGGAGTGGGTTGCTGTTCTCTTCTTGAGGGGATCGGACCCAGGGATCAAACCTGGGTCTTCTGTATTGCAGGCAGATTCTTTACCATCTGAGCCACCAGGGAATCCCTGGTTAACTCCAGTTAAGACGCTTCCTTAACCCCAGACTCATGTGCTCAGTTACTCACTAATTATCTCTACTTGGAAGTATAAGAGACATCTCAAATATTAAAACTGCAAAGCACTCCTGAGGTCTCCACCTACCCTCAACCCCACTCTCCAACATGCTCCTCCCCAAACCTTTCACACTTCAGTAAACCTTTCACACTTCATCCTTCTCAGAGCCTTGGACCCATATCTGATTTCTTTCTTCTCCTCACAACCCACATCCAATCAGCAAATTGTTCAAAACAGATTCAGAATACCATCACCAACTGACCACAGCCTTGTCTAACTCAATGAAACTATGAGCCATGCCATGTAGGGCCACCCAAGACGGACAGATCATGGTGGAGATTTCTGACAAAGCATGGTCAACTGGAGAAGGGAATGGAAAACCACTTCAGTATTCTTGCCTTAAAACCCCCCTGAACAGTATGAAAAGACAAAAAGATAGGAAACTGAGAGATGAACTCCCCAGGTCAGTAGGTGCCCAAATGCTACTGGAGATCAGTGGAGAAATAACTCCAGAAAGAATGAAGAGACGGAGCCAAAACAAAAACAACACCCAGTTGTAGATGTGAATGGTGACAGAAGTAAAGTTTGATGCTATTAACAATCAATATTGCGTGGGAACCTGGAATGTTAGGTCTATGAATCAAGGTCAAAAAGGAGATTACAAGAGTGAACATCGACATTTTAGGAATCAACTCAGATGACTATTATATCTACTACTGTGGGCAAGAATCCCTTAGAAAAAATGGAGTTGCCCTCATAGCCAACAAAGGAGTTGGATATGCAGTACTTGAATGAAATCTCAAAAACGACAGAATGATCACTGTTCGTTTCCAAGGCAAACCATTCAATATCACAGTAATCCAAGTCTATGCCCCAACCTGTAATGCTGAAGAAGCTGAATGGTTCTATGAAGACCTATAAGACCTTCTAGAACTAAAACCCCAAAAAAGATGTCCTTTTCATTATAGGGGACTGGAATGCAAAAGTAGGAGGTCAAGAGATACCTGGAGTAACAGGCAAATTTGGCCTTGAAATACAAAATGAAGCAGGGCAAAGGTTAACAGAGTTTTGCCAAGAGACACACTGGTCACAACAAACACTCTCTTCCAACAACAACAGAGAAGACTGACTCTACACATGGATATCACCAGATGATCAATACCAAAATCAGATTGATTATATTCTTTGCAGTCAAAGATGGAGAAGCTCTATACAATCAGCAAAAACAAGACCAGGAGCTAACTGTGGCTCAGATCATGAACTCCTAATTGCTAAACTCAGACTTAAACTGAACAAAGTAGGGAAAACCAGTAGACCGTTCAGGTATGACCTAAATCAAATCCCTTATGATTATACAGTGGAAGTGAGAAATAGATTTAAGGGACTAGAGCTGATAGAGTGCCTGAAGAACTATGAACGAAGGTTTGTGACATTGTGACAGGTTTGTGACAGGAGACAAGGATCAAGATCATCCCCAAGAAAAAGAAATGCAAAAAAGGCAAAATGATTGTCTGAGAAGGCCTTACAAATAGCTGACAAAAGAAGAAAAGCTAAAGGCAAAAGAGAAAAGGAAAGATATACTCATTTGAATGCAGAGTTCCAAAGAACAGCAAGGAGAGATAAGAAAGCCTTCCTCAGCGATCAATGCAAAGAAACAGAGGAAAACAACAGAATGGGAAAGACTAGAGATCTCTTCAAGAAAATTAGAGGGAACATTTCATCCAAAGATGGGCACAATAAAGGACAGAAATGGTATGGACCTAACAGAAGCATGAGATATTAAGAAGAGGTGGCAACAATACACAGAAGAACTATACAAAAAAGGTTTTCATGACCCAGATAACCACGATGGTGTGATCACTCACCTAGAGCCAGACATCCTGGAATGTGAAGTCAAGTGGGCCTTAGAAAGCATCACTATGAGCAAAGCCAGTGGAGGTGATGGAATTCCAGTTGAGCTATTTTAAATCCTAAAAGACGATGCTGTGAAAGTGCTGCGCTCAATATGTCAGCAAATTGGGAAAACTCAGCAGTGGCCACAGGGCTGGAAAAGGTCAGGTTTCATTTTAATCGCAAAGACAGGCAATGCCAAAGAATGTTCAAACTATCGCACAATTGCACTCATCTTACATGCTAGCAAAGTAATGCTCAAAATTCTCCAAGCCAGCTTCAACAGTACACGAACTGTGAACTTCCAGATGTTCAAGCTGGATTTAGAAAAGGCAGAAGAACTAGAGATCAAATTGCCAACATCAGCTGGATCATTGAAAAAGCAAGAGTTCCAGAAAAACATCTATTTCTGCTTTATTGACTATGCCAAAGCCTTTGACTGTGTGGATCACAACAAACTGTGGAAAATTCTTCAAGAGATGGGAATACCAGACCACCTTACCTGCCCCCTGAGAAATCTGTATACACAACAGGAAACAACAATTAGAACTGGACAAGGAACAACAGCCTGGTTCCAAATCAGGAGAGGAGTATGTCAAGGCTGTATATTGTCACCCTACTTATTTAACTTATATGCAGAGTACATCATGCCAAATGCTGGGCTGGATGAAGCACAAGCTGTAATCAAGACTGCCGGGAGAATTATCACTAACCTCAGATATGCAGATGACACCACTCTTATGACAGAAAGCGAAGAACTAAAGAGCCTCTTGATGAAAGTGAAAGAGGAGAGTGAAAAAGCTGGCTTAAGACTCAACATTCAGAAAACTAAGACCACGGCATCTGGTCCCATCACTTCATGGCAAATAGATGGGGGAACAGTGGAAACAGTGAGAGAATTTATTTTGGGGGGCCCCCAAATCAACACAGATAGTGACTATAGCCATGAAATTAAAAGATGCTTGCTGCTTGGAAGAAAAGCTAGGACCAACATCACAGCATATTAAAAAGCAGAGACATTACTTTTTCAACAAAGGTCTGTACAGTCAAAGCTATGGTTTTTCCAGAAGTCATGTATGGATGTGAGAGCTGTACCATAAAACTGAGCACCAAAGAACTGATGCTTTTGAACTATGGTATTGGAGAATACTCTTGAGAGTCCCTTGGACTGCAAGGAGATACAAACAGTCCATCCTAAAGGAAATCAGTCCTGAATATTCATTGGAAGAACTGATGCTGAAGCTGAAACTCCAATACTTTGGCCACTTGATGGGAAAAACTGACTTATTGGGAAAGACCCTGATGCTGGGAAAGATTGAAGGCAGGAGGAGAAGGGGACAACAGAGGATGAGACGGTTGGATGGCATCACCGACTTGATGGACATGAGTTTGAGTAAGCTCTTGGAGTTGGTGATGGACAGGGAGGCCTGGCGTGCTGCAATCCATGGAGTCACATAGAGCCAGACATGACTGAGTTACTGAACTGACTGACCATCACTTCTTGACCTTGTCAACTCCATCATTTTGGGAGTATCCCCCATCTGCTCTTGCCTAGATTATTTAGTAATTAACTAACTGGCCTCTCTGCTTCCTCCACCCTTTGTCACCTTTACAGTTTATTCTCAACAGAGCAGCCAGTGTGAGTTTTAAGAATTAAGTACGAAGATGCTCCCTCTCTGCTCAAGGTTTTCCAATGATGTCCCATCTTACTCAGAGCCAAAGCCAAACTTCTGCTGGGAAGAGGTTGCGTGTAATCTGTAATCTGCCCCCACTACACTACTGTGCTCACTTATGTCTTCCTCAAGTTGTTCTTGCTCTGTTCCAACCACACTGATCCCCTACTGTTCCTCAGGTACACCAGGCATGCCCAGACTTTCCCCTTGTTCTCTCCTTTCTGCTTGAACACATGTCTGTCTCATGGTTACCTGCCTGACTCACTCCCTCCTTCAGACTTTTCTCAAATGTCCCCTCATCAGCGAGGCCCTCCCTAACCACCTATTTACAAGGACAATCTCCACTCCTCCCCTCTGCATTCTCTGTTCTCTTGCCTGCTTTATTTTTCTACATTATACTTATCACAATCTGACATACTGCTGAGCTCATGTACTTGTTACTTTCCGCCTTCCTCTACTAGAACGTAAGCTCCGTGGGACAGAGGGGTATTTTGGTCTAGTGTTTTCACTGCTGTGTTACCAGTCCCAAGGACAAGACTGGACACATAATTGGTATCCAGTTAAATGTAAAATTGACTGCTAGAGAAATTTTTATTTGAATATTTTAAATTTAGAGAAACATAGGAAAAAAAAGCTTTTTCAAGTAGCACTGTGCAAATGCCTAAGAAATCAAAGTAGTGACTCTATTTCTTCTCTGGTGGTTCAGACAGTAAAGAATCTGCCTGCAGTGAGGGAGGCCTGGGTTTGATTCCTGGGTTGCGAGGATCCCCTGAAGAAGGGAAAGGCAACCCACTCCAGTACTCTTGCCTGGAGACTCCCACGGACAGAGAAATCTGGAAGGCTACAGTCCATGGGGTCACAAAGAGTCAGACACGACTGAGTGACTAAGCACAGCACATTTCTCTTCTAGATAATTAAACATCATTGACAAGTAGGCATGAGGTGGGATGTGTTCCTTGATGAATCCAAGTCACTGCCCAAAGAATTAAACCCTCACAAATAACTCAATTTCCCACTTTTGACTTTAAATGATGATTAACAAAAAAGCAGTTGATATGGGGGAAAGCATGCATTAAGAAAGTATACTTACTGGAAAGATGTTTCTTCTACAAAAGAATAAGTAAATATCATTAATATAAGAATTAATAGGGTATGATACAGATTCATATAAAAATGAGTTTGGAATTAAGTCCTTGTTTTCAAGTTTGATTCTCACTTGCTGACATTTATACCTTCTAAATGGAGGGTTGGCAAACTTTTTCTGTAAAGGCCCACAGGGTAAATATTTTAGGCTCTGTGGGCAAAGAGGTAAAACCAAGGATATTAAGTAGGTACTAATATAACAAAAGATAAACAAATTTCCAAAAATTTTTATCAATGAATTAAGAAATCATAATATAACTGAATCACTTTGCTGTACACCTGAAACTAATGTAATATTGTTAATAGACTGTATTCCAATATAAGATGAAAAGTAAAAAAAAAAAAAAAAAGCACGTGCATATAATTTGCCAAGCACTTACAGATTTTTTTTCAAGTAACTTTCAATAAACCCACTGAAATAAAAAAAATAATAATCAGAATCTAGTAATACAGGTCTACTAATTAGAAGCATGGAATTATTTTGGGGGCATAGTTTTCTTAATTGGTGTCCAACAGTAGTTCCCCGTTATCGGATAGACTGCGAAGTTTATTTACAAAAAGTATTCTTAGCTTGTGGTCCATACAAAAATCAAGTGGCAGACCAGATCTGGTCCATGAGTCACAGTTTGCCAACCCCTTCTGAAATGCAAGTTCAAGAAAACTCTCCTAGAGAGGTTTTCTGCTAGATGAAAATGAGAGTAACATTCCTAGCTAATGAATTAATAATAATCATATAAAACCTTCAAGTAATTCATTATTTTAAGAAAAACTGTTAACCAAATTTTTAATAAAAACACTCGGACAGACATTCTTTGCAGGTAGAGATAAGAGATGACAAGAATTTTAAAGAGCAATCTAATCTGTCTGTACTTCCNAGCGAATGAATTAATAATAATCATATAAAACCTTCAAGTAATTCATTATTTTAAGAAAAACTGTTTACCAAATTTTTAATAAAAACACTCGGACAGACATTCTTTGCAGGTAGAGATAAGAGATGACAAGAATTTTAAAGAGCAATCTAATCTGTCTGTACTTCCATGGATGACCAGCAGGGGGATTCAGCCGGATTACATTACATTGGACTGAATTGAAACACCATACAAAAGAACAGCTATTTATTAACTCACAGAGCAATTATTTTTAATAATAGGGAATATCCTTGAAACCACAATACATATTTATAGGTATCATTAGAAACTCCCTTTAAATTTAAGTTTTACTGTGGTATAAAAAAATGTTTAAACCTAATTTCCAAAAGTAGTGTTCACCATAAAATGGTAGGAGTAAAGAAATGCATTAAAACAGTAAAGCACTTAAAAATCTCATCCATTTACCTCAAACTTACTGTATCACCAAATAGGAGCTCCAAGAGACCTAAACCCGAAGAAATCAAAACCTCAGAAGCAACTATAATACTATAGGTTTCTAGTTTTTACTGAACAATTCTCTTCTAAATGTATTTGTACTAAATGTGACATTCAACATTTCATTGTTCTGCACTGATAAAACATTTCAAAGATTTATTCCAATGAAATTTTTATCATAAAACTAGAAATTAATTTACATCTTAAGAAGCACAATTCCTAACTTAAAGTGAAAGTGAAGTCACTCAGTCACGTCCGACTCTTTGTGACCCCGTGGACTACATGTAGCCCACTCGGCTCCTCCACCCATGGGATTCTTCAAGCAAGAATACTGGAGCGGGTTGCCATTTCCTTCTCCAGGGGATCTTCCTGACCCAGGGATTGAACCGAGGTCTCCCGCATTGCGGGCAGACACTTTAACCTCTGAGCCACCAGGGAAGCCCAACTTAAGGGGATCTTAAATACATGTACATGTTCTATAAATACCCACCCACATTGCATCTCTTGGTATTGCTGCACTATGCCACTCCAGGATGCCTCTCACATATTCTGTGATGTCTCCTGAAACGTTGCGGTGAGCCAGCTGTCTTTTCCTCCCTATGTTTGCCACGATGCTTCATGACTCACCTGAGTGTCATCCTGAACATTTCCTACTGCAGGAAAGTTAACCAAAAATATTCTCCAGAGTTTGGTAGAGCCTCTTAGGACAAACAGTGTCTCAGAAGAAAACTCAATATCCGCAGAAGTTTTCTAGCAAAGAGTGAAACTTACTTACTTGAAAAGTAGCCTTTCCTCTGAGCATAGCACACGCCAAGCCCACAGACAGAAACCACTAAGGCCACAATGACTACAGCTGCTATGATGCCACTTATGTTGAGATCATCTGGAATGCAAAAGAATCCATGCATGAACTCGTGTCAAATAGATGGACAGATGTAGTCATTCAGTTGCAAAAGCTCAAAAAACTCCCTTTTGTGGACACACCATAAACAACAGATGGCTTCATGCTCTTTAAGTCTGGTCAACTTACTTTTAGCACACAGTTCAAAACTGGTTGGGAATATTAACAGAGCTGTTTTATAAGAATCTTTTATATTTAAAAAAGTTCTATGATCCAGAAATAAAATACAAATATATAGCATTCTCTGGCATGCATTTGGAGACACAATAATCCATATGATTAAATATCAGGTTACAAGTGAACTTTAAAGTTCAGTGAGTTCAAGTATTCTCAGTACTACCCACCTTATGCCTCACTACATAGAAAATATAGTAACACGTATGAAAATAGTGTGTTCTTTCTTTTTTTTTAGAAATAAGAAAAGCCACGATAAAAGGAGGGGATCATTATTCAGGCTGAAAGGAAAGGAGCCACATGCTCAGTGTGAAGTAGGATCTTGTGGAGCTGTACAGTGAAGTAGCCTGGGAGTAACCAGCAAACCTGCAGTTCCCTTTCTTCTACACTTTACAAAGCATTGATTTAGAGCAGTCAACAGATCTGGTTTTGGTGACAAGTTCTTGGTGAGAATTCAAAAAGAAAATTGGAAATGGGACTTCATGAATTATGAATTTCCAAAGGTGTGAATTCCCAACCAAGAATGTGAAACATCTAGGATCAAGGGATGAACCTTAAAGTAATTTTAACTTTTGAGTCAGCTTATACCAGAAAGTGTAGGTATGTGGAAATCATGTTCAAATTAAAGTGATGCTTCTAGGACTGCAAGGAGATCCAACCAGTCCATCCTAAAGGGAATCAGTCCTAAATATTCATTGGAAGGATGATGCTGAAGCTGAAAACTCCAGATTTTGGCCACTTGATGTGAAGAACTGACTCACTGGAAAAGATCCTGATGCTGGGAAAGATTGAAGGCAGGAGGAGAAGGGGACGACAGAAGATGAGACAGTTGGACCAACTCGATGGACATGAGTTTGAGTAAGTTCCGGGAGTTGGTGATAGACAGGGAAGCCTGGCATGCTGCAGTCCATGGGGTCGCAAAGAGTCAGAACTGAACTGAACTGAACTAGGAAAATACTAAATTCTAAATTTTATGTATTTATTTACTGCATGCTGGGAAAAAAACAACTAGTATTTCAAAACTATGACTTCATAGATAGTATTTCTTAAGATGAGGCTAAATTGATATTAAATATGAGCATTTAAAGAAAAGGATGAATTTTTCTAATAACTCTAAAGCAGCATTGAGAGGGATATTTTCTGATAATTTAAGCAAATGCTCATGTCTGACTATAAACAGTTAGCTTGTGAGTCAGTTAGGTGGATAGTATGTATACCTGAATTTCAAATAGAACTGGAATTCAAACTTGTGGANATCTTTTATATTTAAAAAAGTTCTATGATCCAGAAATAAAATACAAATATATAGCATTCTCTGGCATGCATTTGGAGACACAATAATCCATATGATTAAATATCAGGTTACAAGTGAACTTTAAAGTTCAGTGAGTTCAAGTATTCTCAGTACTACCCACCTTATGCCTCACTACATAGAAAATATAGTAACACGTATGAAAATAGTGTGTTCTTTCTTTTTTTTTAGAAATAAGAAAAGCCACGATAAAAGGAGGGGATCATTATTCAGGCTGAAAGGAAAGGAGCCACATGCTCAGTGTGAAGTAGGATCTTGTGGAGCTGTACAGTGAAGTAGCCTGGGAGTAACCAGCAAACCTGCAGTTCCCTTTCTTCTACACTTTACAAAGCATTGATTTAGAGCAGTCAACAGATCTGGTTTTGGTGACAAGTTCTTGGTGAGAATTCAAAAAGAAAATTGGAAATGGGACTTCATGAATTATGAATTTCCAAAGGTGTGAATTCCCAACCAAGAATGTGAAACATCTAGGATCAAGGGATGAACCTTAAAGTAATTTTAACTTTTGAGTCAGCTTATACCAGAAAGTGTAGGTATGTGGAAATCATGTTCAAATTAAAGTGATGCTTCTAGGACTGCAAGGAGATCCAACCAGTCCATCCTAAAGGGAATCAGTCCTAAATATTCATTGGAAGGATGATGCTGAAGCTGAAAACTCCAGATTTTGGCCACTTGATGTGAAGAACTGACTCACTGGAAAAGATCCTGATGCTGGGAAAGATTGAAGGCAGGAGGAGAAGGGGACGACAGAAGATGAGACAGTTGGACCAACTCGATGGACATGAGTTTGAGTAAGTTCCGGGAGTTGGTGATAGACAGGGAAGCCTGGCATGCTGCAGTCCATGGGGTCGCAAAGAGTCAGAACTGAACTGAACTGAACTGAACTAGGAAAATACTAAATTCTAAATTTTATGTATTTATTTACTGCATGCTGGGAAAAAACCAACTAGTATTTCAAAACTATGACTTCATAGATAGTATTTCTTAAGATGAGGCTAAATTGATATTAAATATGAGCATTTAAAGAAAAGGATGAATTTTTCTAATAACTCTAAAGCAGCATTGAGAGGGATATTTTCTGATAATTTAAGCAAATGCTCATGTCTGACTATAAACGGTTAGCTTGTGAGTCAGTTAGGTGGAAGTATGTATACCTGAATTTCAAATAGAACTGGAATTCAAACTTGTGGAAATTAGAGTATACTGTTGAATATCTTTACTTTAGGATATCCTGAAGTCTAATAAGAATGTTTTCTTTAAAAAAATGATGCTAAGAGTTAACTGTACACAGTATGAATTACTGCCTACACATCTGCATACCTCAAAAAGCACTGAATAAATGAACTTCTGACCCCACAAAGCAAAAGACAAGTTGTTGAATCAGGGGGAGCCCTCAGTACTCTGCTTTAGGGTGCAGCCCTCCGGAGTGACCTTTAACCTTGCAGGTGTCATCTCCAGCTCATCCCTATTACACAACCACTTTCAAACAAATGACTTTCATACAAGAAAGAATTAAAATATTTTATTTATTACAAATAAGACTGAAAAAAACTATCATGCTCACTCTGAAATTCATGCAATCTGAAGAGATTCTTGAATTGAATTTTATTGGAATCTAAGCTTATTTTATGTAATTTATATGAGTAATGTTTTACAGCAAACTAGACCCATAACTATATTTAACATGTTTTGGGAGTTCCCGGCTGGCCTAGCTGTTAGGGTGCTTTCATTGCCATGTCCCAGGTTCAGTCTCTGCTTGAGGAACTGAGATCCGCAAGCCACAAGGCACAGTCAAAAGACCCCAAAAAATAACAAAAAAAAGTCTTTTTAGTCTGCAATACGTATAAACATAGTATTTGGGGGGACTGAAAAAATTAACAATTAAAATAGCCAATACTTACCAGTGCTCATAATTCATCAGTGCCATCCTAATACTTTTGAATATTATTTTAATCTTCATACCAACCTTATGAGGACAGTATTTCACTATTTCCATTTTGGGGAGACTGAGGCACAGAGGTTAATTAACTTATTCAAGAGCATGCAGTTCATAAGTGGCAAAGCTGGAATGCAAATCCCTACTCCCAGTCCTTGACCCTGAGCACTTAACAACACTCTTGAGCTTTTGTTTGAAAGAGGATTGCTCAGCTAAGCATATTGTTTCAATAATTATTCCAAAATCTGTAAAATACAATGATAAATATCCTTCTCGTTTGGAAGGCGGATTAAAACACATCTTTGTTTTTTTGTAACATTATGTCAAGCTGATTTTAAACATTCCCTCTGGCTTATCCTTCACCCGACTTAGCCTTTACCTATCTCTTGCTTCCTCCACTCTTAAATAACTGTGCATTCTAACTGCAAACTCGTTGTTCGTCCCAATATTTCGTGCTTACCTACTTGCATTCGTTTCCCAGGACACCTGCGATGTCCAACAGAATTACGGGCTTCGCAGGAATATTCTCCACTGTCCATTTTTGAAACAGTATTAAATTGCTATTCGTGGAAGAAAAAAATATGTCTTTAAGCAATAACTCTATCAGTAGACTCCTAAAAGAACCTCATGTAACATATGTGCCTAGAAACCGTCAGGTTTTGAGCTCTTTGAGGCTTTTTCCTCTCTCTTCTCTACCCACATCCTTCCTCTTTCTGCATCCTTCAACATGGTGGGATAGAAAACTTTCTCTTGTGCATCCTCACTTTATGGAATCATCAGTCCCAAGAACCAGGCTCCTTTAAAGATATTCACCATGAACTCAAAGCCAAGGTTTATGTGTAAATAATAAGTTAGACTGAAACCAAAAATGATCTTCCAGCGCATAACTGGGGATTCAACGGAAGCCACTGTCATCCATATGCTGGAGTCTTTGTTTTGCTCATTTCTCAGAAAATAACCCATCTTGGCTCTACCCTGGTGCACCCCTTTGACATCACAGATATTTCAAGGGTTGGGGCTGAGGAAAGTGAATCTATATCATTTCAGACTTGCCTTGGGGCTTTTCATCACCTGCTTTGAGAAAAAATAAATCTACGAAGTAAATATAGCCAAGTGTGAAAGCAGGTTTTCTGCCCAGTTTCTTAGTGTAAAATCACTCGGACCTGCTGACTAAGGCTGCTGACTCAGAAAGGGCCAGGGCATCCTTCCTTATTGAGCAATCACACCCACTGATATGCTGATCCTTCTTCAGTCACTTTACCGATATGTTTTATTAGTCACCAGAAGATCTAGGTTTTAAATGTTACTGTACACTTGCAGATTGAAGGGAGGAAAAGAAACATTATACTCTCCTCTTAAAATTCATTAAAATTTTTATTACCATGCCTTCAAAACTTTCTTACAATTGTGGCAGTGATCCTGCACTGCCAAAAATGCAGCATTTTTAGACTGACACATTACTTTGAATGAAAAAAAGTTTCAGATTTAATGATCTTCTTTTACTCCCACCTCAACCCTAAAAATTCAGAGACAAGACAGTAAAATACCTTTATTTGTAAATGTCATTAACTTGAAAGAGCTTTTTTAAAAAATAGGTTTCCATCAATATTCCTTAGAAAAGCTTTAGATCCATCAATCTGGACTAAAGCTAAAGTATTAGATATTCAAGTCACAGAGTTTTGGATGAGCTAGTCATGACAGAGTTTAATGACAGATATCCTATCACATGCTGGCAATAGGCATAGTTCTCACATGGCTGGCACCAAGGTCAGAACATCCCCAAGTTTGATTTTTT
>SJYW01040117.1:1343112-1382926 GCA_006410735.1 Raphicerus campestris
GCATTCTAACTGCAAACTCGTTGTTTGTCCCAATATTTCGTGCTTACCTACTTGCATTCGTTTCCCAGGACACCTGCGATGTCCAACAGAATTACGGGCTTCGCAGGAATATTCTCCACTGTCCATTTTTGAAACAGTATTAAATTGCTATTCGTGGAAGAAAAAAATATGTCTTTAAGCAATAACTCTATCAGTAGACTCCTAAAAGAACCTCATGTAACATATGTGCCTAGAAACCGTCAGGTTTTGAGCTCTTTGAGGCTTTTTCCTCTCTCTTCTCTACCCACATCCTTCCTCTTTCTGCATCCTTCAACATGGTGGGATAGAAAACTTTCTCTTGTGCATCCTCACTTTATGGAATCGTCAGTCCCAAGAACCAGGCTCCTTTAAAGATATTCACCATGAACTCAAAGCCAAGGTTTATGTGTAAATAATAAGTTAGACTGAAACCAAAAATGATCTTCCAGCGCATAACTGGGGATTCAACGGAAGCCACTGTCATCCATATGCTGGAGTCTTTGTTTTGCTCATTTCTCAGAAAATAACCCATCTTGGCTCTACCCTGGTGCACCCCTTTGACATCACAGATATTTCAAGGGTTGGGGCTGAGGAAAGTGAATCTATATCATTTCAGACTTGCCTTGGGGCTTTTCATCACCTGCTTTGAGAAAAAATAAATCTACGAAGTAAATATAGCCAAGTGTGAAAGCAGGTTTTCTGCCCAGTTTCTTAGTGTAAAATCACTCGGACCTGCTGACTAAGGCTGCTGACTCAGAAAGGGCCAGGGCATCCTTCCTTATTGAGCAATCACACCCACTGATATGCTGATCCTTCTTCAGTCACTTTACCGATATGTTTTATTAGTCACCAGAAGATCTAGGTTTTAAATGTTACTGTACACTTGCAGATTGAAGGGAGGAAAAGAAACATTATACTCTCCTCTTAAAATTCATTAAAATTTTTATTACCATGCCTTCAAAACTTTCTTACAATTGTGGCAGTGATCCTGCACTGCCAAAAATGCAGCATTTTTAGACTGACACATTACTTTGAATGAAAAAAAGTTTCAGATTTAATGATCTTCTTTTACTCCCACCTCAACCCTAAAAATTCAGAGACAAGACAGTAAAATACCTTTATTTGTAAATGTCATTAACTTGAAAGAGCTTTTTTAAAAAATAGGTTTCCATCAATATTCCTTAGAAAAGCTTTAGGTCCATCAATGTGGACTAAAGCTAAAGTATTAGATATTCAAGTCACAGAGTTTTGGATGAGCTAGTCATGACAGAGTTTAATGACAGATATCCTATCACATGCTGGCAATAGGCATAGTTCTCACATGGCTGGCACCAAGGTCAGAACATCCCCAAGTTTGATTTTTTTAAAAAACTTTTTATTATAGTACAGGTGATTTACAATATTGTGCTAGTCTCTAGTGTTCAATTGTACATATATAGAAATCTCTATTCTTTCTCAGATTCTTTTCCCTTATAGTTGATTACAAGATGTTGAATACAGTTTCCTGTGCTATACAGTAGGACCTTGTTTATCTGTCTTATATATAGTAGCTTTGTATCTGCTGATCCCAAACTCCTAATTTATCCTTCCCTTCCCCCTTTGGTAACCGTAAGTTCCCTTTCTATCTCTGCGAATCTGCTTCTGTTTTGTTCATTTGTATCGTGTTTTACATTACACATATAAATAATGTCATACAACATTCGTCTTTGATTTCTTTCACTTAGTATGATAATCTCGAGGTCCACCCATGTTGTTGCAAATGGCATTATTTCACACACACACACACACACATGCATATATACACACATCACATCTACTTTATCCATTCATCTGTTGATGGACATTTTGCTTGCTTCTACATTTTGATTACTGTAAACAGTGCTTTATAAACACTGAGGTGCATGTATCTTTTCAAATTAGTTTTCTCGGGAGAACTATATGCCCCATGTCATTGCTGGGTCATATGGCAGCTCTATTTTTAGTTTTTTTAAGGAATCTCCATACTGTTTTCCACAGTGAATGAACCAATTTACATTTCCACCAATGGTGTAGGAGAATTCCATTTCCCAAGAGAGTTTTCATGCATTTCCCTGATAGTATGAGACTGCCCTTAGTATCTTTCAGGCCTGATCCATCATCATGACTGCATCTCAGTCATGCCTCAGGCCCTTGGTGGCAAGCTTTGTGTGCCCAGCTCCCCAGTCTTCTGTTTTATCTTCTCATCCCCTATGGTAGCGTTTCCCATCACTTCTCTGTGTGAGTGGCTCCATCCTTCCTGCTCCCCTTTCCTCTCTCTACTTAATAAGCAATGGCATCAGCCCTCTACTCACATTATTTTAGTTCTAATAATTTCTTTTTCCCAAATGCAAGACAGTTATTAGGCCAATGCTTAAAATGACCTTACCAGAGTTCCAGATTTTGGATTCACTGTGTATGAGCTGTTGGTGATTTGGGAGCCAAGTTCTGGATTCTCTAACAAAGGGACGCCGTTCTTAAACCACGTGTATTCAGGAGCTGGGTTGCCTTCTTTGTCCTGACATCGCAGCTCTACTACAGTTCCACGCAGAGCAGAACTGGGTACTTCACATGATGGAACTGCTGGAGCCACTGAAGGTTGGAAGTCAAATGGCACTGGTTATTTACAAGCTGAAGAAGTATATTAACAGCCTGGTAAAGATGGACTTATTGGACATCTGTGATAGAGACTGGCTATTATTCAAGAGATCCACTTCCTTTCTTCACTAGCACACAGCCAGGCTATACTTGCCAGATCCCTTGCAGTCAGATGGGGTAACATGCATGAGTTCTAGCCAATGGAATACATGCTATTCCCAGTCTTGACCTAGAAAAACTTCCTGTATGATTCTCCATTCCTTCCTTCCTTCTAAAATGGAGCAGGACCCTATGGTGCTTGCCTCCGCCTCCATACCCCCCACCCCATGTCCTCTGCTTGCCCTTTTTAATTGAAGGATCATTGCTCTACAATATTGGTTTGATTTTTGCCATACATCAACACTAGGGCTTCTCTGGTGGCGCTAGTGGTGAAGAACTCGTCTGCCAATGCAGGAGAAGTTAGAGACACTAGTTTGATCCCTGAGTCGGGAAGATCCCCTGGAGGAGGACAAGGCAATCCACTCCAGTATTCTTGCCTGGAGAATCCCCTGGACAGAGGAGCTTGGTGGGCTACAGTCCATAGGGTCACAAAGAGTTGGATATGACTGAAGTGACTTAGCATGCATGCATACATCAACATGAAATAGCCATAAGAGCCCCAGTTTGAGTTACCTGAATCATACACTCTGCCTGCCTTTTGTCTGTGGAAGAAATTTAGTCAAAGAGTAAGTTTAATCAGCGAAGTGAGAAAATGCAGAAACAAAGGAAAATAGTCAAAAGCGACCAAATAGTAGCAGTTTAGTCATTAAGCATAGTTGAGGACCTTCAGTTCCTTCTGAAGGGCTATAGATACTATTCTGAACCATAGCCTATCTTATAGATACTGAAATCCTAGATGGAGAAGCTAACTCATGATGCCCAGACTGTAGCTGCCACAATTCTGAGAACTAGTCTCAAAGAAATGGTAACAAACTACCCTGGAACTGAAGACTGTACCTAAAACTATCAAGAAGCTGCTGATCAGACCACCAATNAACCAAATAGTAGCAGTTTAGTCATTAAGCATAGTTGAGGACCTTCAGTTCCTTCTGAAGGGCTATAGATACTATTCTGAGCCATAGCCTATCTTATAGATACTGAAATCCTAGATGGAGACGCTAACTCATGATGCCCAGACTGTAGCTGCCACAATTCTGAGAACTAGCCTCAAAGAAATGGAAACAAACTACCCTGGAACTGAAGACTGTACCTAAAACTATCAAGACGCTGCTGATCAGACCACCAATGACCAAGCTCAAAATGACTGTCGGAGCTGACTGTGCTGTTTCTGCACGTAACACCCTCCTCTGTCTATAAGAGCTCTTACCCCTTGATTGTTGGGGGGTGAGGGCAGTTGGGCTCTGGACAGGCCCGCCCCCTGCCCCTGTCCCCAGCATTGCCACTCTCTAAAATAAAGCACACTTTCCTTTCCACCAGGGCTTCCCTCGTGACTCAGCTGGTAAAGAATCCGCCTGCAATGTGGGAGACCTGGATTCGATCCCTGGTTTGGGAAGATGCCCTGGAGAAGGGAAAGGCTACCCATTCCAGTATTCTGCCCTGGAGAATTCCATAGACTGTATAGACCATGGGGTCGTAAAGAGTCAGACACAACTGAGTGACTTTCACTTCACTTCCTTTCCAGCAACCTGGCCTCTTGACTGGCTTTTGAGGGGCGAGCAGTGGGACCTGGGTTTGGTAATACGCCTACCCTTCCCACTACCAGCTAGGTGTCAACATCCATAGTGACCACAGAAAGCTATGTATTGAGGATGTTAGTCTCGCATTAGCTTGGATCTCTACTGATTTGGAATCTCCCTGCAATGTGGGAGACTTGGGTTCCATCCCTGACTTTGGGAAGATCCCCTGAAGAAGGAAATGGCAACCCACACCAGTATTCTTGCCTGAATAATTCCATGGACAGAGGAGCTTGGCAGGATATAGTCCATGGAGTCGCAAAGACTATTATTATCTATTATTTATCTATTATCTGTTTATATTATCTATTATCTCTCTGTCTATATCTATTACAACTATTATTATCTCTGTCCCCAACCATTTAGACTTGACTTACATGAGGGAAGAAACTTCTGTTATGTAAGCCACTCACCGAGAGTTCAAGGCTTACCTGTTACAATAGGAAGCACAACATTAGCTACTACAACACTTATTCTTTTTTCGATAAACAGTCTCTACTTTCCCCCTCACCAATGGTTTTAATGTTTTATTATCACTGTATTCAAAGTCAGAGCTGAGAATATCTTCAGGACCAGCACTAAAACAAAAATCCTTTTCAGGCCAAGAAAGAAAATACCCGTGTTAGTGTTATTCTAGGGTTCTATCCTACTCCTGGACTTAAGGAAAGTCTGGTTTAAAGTCAAGTCAAACTTGTAAAGTAAACCAGACTTTCCTTAAATCTAAGAAAATCCAGAGCTGTCTGTGTAGGCAGAATTCTAACATGGTCCCCCAAGTTCCCAGGCCCTGGTGTGTATACACTTTCTCTCAGTTATTCAATCAAACACAAATGTAGGTCCTACTCTGAAGGGGTCTAGGGTTGTAATTAAGGTTGCAAATCTGTCTTTAAGGGAAGAGAGACTGCACAGATGGTTCTGCCCTAAGCACATGGCCTCTTAATTTTTTTAATTAGTTTTTATTGGAGCATCGTTGTTTACAATGTTGTGTCAGTTTCTACCNAGTTCAAGGCTTACCTGTTACAATAGGAAGCACAACATTAGCTACTACAACAATTATTCTTTTTTCGATAAACAGTCTCTACTTTCCCCCTCACCAATGGTTTTAATGTTTTATTATCACTGTATTCAAAGTCAGAGCTGAGAATATCTTCAGGACCAGCACTAAAACAAAAATCCTTTTCAGGCCAAGAAAGAAAATACCCGTGTTAGTGTTATTCTAGGGTTCTATCCTACTCCTGGACTTAAGGAAAGTCTGGTTTAAAGTCAAGTCAAACTTGTAAAGTAAACCAGACTCTCCTTAAATCTAAGAAAATCCAGAGCTGTCTGTGTAGGCAGAATTCTAACATGGTCCCCCAAGTTCCCAGGCCCTGGTGTGTATACACTTTCTCTCAGTTATTCAATCAAACACAAATGTAGGTCCTACTCTGAAGGGGTCTAGGGTTGTAATTAAGGTTGCAAATCTGTCTTTAAGGGAAGGGAGACTGCACAGATGGTTCTGCCCTAAGCACATGGCCTCTTAATTTTTTTAATTAGTTTTTATTGGAGCATCGTTGTTTACAATGTTGTGTCAGTTTCTACCGTACAGCAAATGAATCAGCTATCAGTTCAGTTCAGTCGCTCAGTCATGTCCAACCCTGCAATCCCGCGGGCTGCAGCATGCCGGGCTTCCCCGTCCTTCACTACCTCACGGAGTTGCTCAAACTCATGTCCACTGAGTGACTGATGCCATCCACCCATCTCATCCTCTGTAGCCGCCTTCTCCTCCTGCCCTCAATTTGCCAAGCATCAGGCTCTTTTCCAATAGGCCAGTTCTTAAATCAGCTATGCATATATACATATATCCCCTATTTTTCAGATACCCTTCCCATTTAGGTCATCACAGAGCACTCAGAGTTCCCTGAACAGTGCAGTAGGTTCTCATTAGTTATTTTCAATTTCATTCTTTTCCAGTTGTGCTGTTGCAGCATGTGGGATCTTAGTTCCCCGATCAGGGACTGAACCCTTGCTCCCTGTGGTGGAAGTGCAGAGTCTTAATCACTGGACCACCAGGAAGTCCCACATGATCTCTTTAAAAGTAGTTTTCTCTGGTTAGTCACAGAATGGAAATCAGACATTCAAAACACAAGAAGGAGTCAACATGCTTTTGTGAGGCTGGAGACAGACAGGCCAAGGAATGTGGTGGCTGTAGAGCTGAGTGTGGCCCCAGCTGACAGCCAGCATGGAGTGGGGACTTCAGTTCCACAACTATGTTCACCAACCAGGTGGTCTAGTGACTCTGTAGTGTCTGACTCTCTGTGACCCCACACTGCAGCCAGGCTCCTCTGTCCATGGGATTTTCCAGAGAAGAATACTGGAGTGGGTTGCCATTTCCTTCTCCAGGGGATCTTCCCCACCCAGGGATTGAACCTGAGTCTCCTGCATTGCAGGCGGATTCTTTACCAACGGAGTTACCAGGGAAGCCCAATCCTAAGGAAGTAAAATCTGCCAATGAGCATGAACGAGGTTGGCAGCCAAGTTTTCTCCAGAACCTCCAGTCAAGAACTGAGCCCAGCTGATTCCTTGATCTCAGCCTTGTGATAGATAGCCTGGGTAGAGAACCCAGCCTCATAGTGCTAGGGTTCTGATCTACAGAGCCATGAGCTAATAAACAGGTGGGGGTCTTTAAATGTTTTTATTTACTTATTTGGCTGAGCTGAGTCTTAGTGGTAGCATGTGGGATCTTCAATCTTCATTACGGCATACTAACTCTTAATTGCGGCATGTGGGATCTAGTTCCCTGACTAGGGCGTTGGGAGCATGGAGTCTCAGTGACTGGAATACCAGGGAAGTCCCAAATGGGTGGTATTTTAAACTGCTAAGTCTGTAATCATTTATTATGTGACAACAGAAGACTAATACACCAGCTGCATCTCCTGCAAGATTTTCTGAATTAAATTTCTTCTGTAACAGTACATCATTAGTATTTTAGAAACAGCCTACCCATAATAGAAAAAGGAAGAGGAGTTACTTTATTCTCTTTGCTTGACAGTTTATAGTAACATCTAAGGCCTTCCCTGGTGGCTCAGAGGTTAAAGCGTCTGCCTCCAATGCGGGAGACCGGGGTTCGATCCTGGGGTCGGGAAGATCCCCTGGAGAAGGAAATGGCAATCCACTCCAGTATTCTTGCCTGGAGAATCCCATGGACAGAGAAGCCTAGTAGGTTACAGTCCACGGGGTCGCAAAGAGTCGGACACGACTGAGCGACCTCACCTCAACTCAAGAGAAGAATGGATCAGTTCCTCCTCCAGTGATCATCATGGGCAGTTACTGTCTATCAGTGCATCTTAGAGTAACTAATTGTACTGGCTTTGCATTTAACCTTATCAGGATCCAAATACTGGTCCAGACACTAGTTGTACAGCCCTGGAAAATCACTTAACATCTACATATTCATCCATAAAAATCAGGTTGTCAGTGAATATTAAGTAAAATTACACACTTTAAAGAACCTAATGCATACTAGCTGCACAATAAATGCTAATTTCTTTTCTTGCCAGAATAACTTCTATACTTCCCCAGCCTATAGTTTCTAAAAAGTTTATTTTATTGAAGTATAGTTGATTTACAATGTTGTGTTAATTTCTTCTGTACAGCAAGGTGATTCAAATACATATACACATATCACTGTGTTTCATATCTTTTCCAATATGGTTTATCAGAGAAGACTGAGCTATAGAGTAGGACCTTGTTGTTTGTTCATTTGCTATATGACAGTTTGCATCTGCTAATTCCAATACTTTTGTTTTACTGGTTTTCTATCATCTCATTTGAGACTATTTTATATAATAAGAGAATCCCTACATACGCTGAAAGTGACTGAAAAATAAACTCTTGAGGAAAGTGCTTCTATGTACAGTGTAGGATCCCCTGGAGAAGGAAATGGCAAACTGCTCCAGTGTTCTTGCCTGAAAAATCCCATGGACAGAGGAGCCTGGTGGGCTACAGTCCATGCGGTGGCAGAGAGTCAGACATGACTGATCAGGCATGCACAGAGAGTAGGATCATTAAGATTTACCTCAATCTTAACTGGAAAGAGACTTTCTCATAATGAGTTAGTAAGAGCAAAATGTCAGCAGCCAGTGCGCTGAAGAGGCTGCTGCACGGAAGGCGGTGCTGGAGGTCCACCCTTATACCTTTACTCACTGGGGCCCTGAGTTGCCTGGGTTAGGGGATGAGGGTGGGAACAGTAACCACACACACACAAGCACATCACCTAATACTTCTAGAGTGACTGTATCCTCTTCCAGGTTTTGACCTTGTTCCGATGGGGCACTAACTTCACAACGATATTTCCCGGCATCATTTCTTGTAACATTTTTGATCCGTATGCTGAAATCTATCATCTCAGCTCGATCCTTAAAATCACCTTTTGGAAAAAGAAGACAATGATGTTAATAATGANTGTTTTTATTTACTTATTTGGCTGAGCTGAGTCTTAGTGGTAGCATGTGGGATCTTCAATCTTCATTACGGCATACTAACTCTTAATTGCAGCATGTGGGATCTAGTTCCCTGACTAGGGCGTTGGGAGCATGGAGTCTCAGTGACTGGAACACCAGGGAAGTCCCAAATGGGTGGTATTTTAAACTGCTAAGTCTGTAATCATTTATTATGTGACAGCAGAAGACTAATACACCAGCTGCATCTCCTGCAAGATTTTCTGAATTAAATTTCTTCTGTAACAGTACATCATTAGTATTTTAGAAACAGCCTACCCATAATAGAAAAAGGAAGAGGAGTTACTTTATTCTCTTTGCTTGACAGTTTATAGTAACATCTAAGGCCTTCCCTGGTGGCTCAGAGGTTAAAGCGTCTGCCTCCAATGCGGGAGACCGGGGTTCGATCCCGGGGTCGGGAAGATCCCCTGGAGAAGGAAATGGCAATCCACTCCAGTATTCTTGCCTGGAGAATCCCATGGACAGAGAAGCCTAGTAGGTTACAGTCCACGGGGTCGCAAAGAGTCGGACACGACTGAGCGACCTCACCTCAACTCAAGAGAAGAATGGATCAGTTCCTCCTCCAGTGATCATCATGGGCAGTTACTGTCTATCAGTGCATCTTAGAGTAACTAATTGTACTGGCTTTGCATTTAACCTTATCAGGATCCAAATACTGGTCCAGACACTAGTTGTACAGCCCTGGAAAATCACTTAACATCTACATATTCATCCATAAAAATCAGGTTGTCAGTGAATATTAAGTAAAATTACACACTTTAAAGAACCTAATGCATACTAGCTGCACAATAAATGCTAATTTCTTTTCTTGCCAGAATAACTTCTATACTTCCCCAGCCTATAGTTTCTAAAAAGTTTATTTTATTGAAGTATAGTTGATTTACAATGTTGTGTTAATTTCTTCTGTACAGCAAGGTGATTCAAATACATATACACATATCACTGTGTTTCATGTCTTTTCCAATATGGTTTATCAGAGAAGACTGAATATAGCTCCCTGAGCTATAGAGTAGGACCTTGTTGTTTGTTCAGTTGCTATATGACAGTTTGCATCTGCTAATTCCAATATTTTTGTTTTACTGGTTTTCTATCATCTCATTTGAGACTATTTTATATAATAAGAGAATCCCTACATACGCTGAAAGTGACTGAAAAATAAACTCTTGAGGAAAGTGCTTCTATGTACAGTGTAGGATCCCCTGGAGAAGGAAATGGCAAACTGCTCCAGTGTTCTTGCCTGAAAAATCCCATGGACAGAGGCGCCTGGTGGGCTACAGTCCATGCGGTGGCAGAGAGTCAGACATGACTGATCAGGCATGCACAGAGAGTAGGATCATTAAGATTTACCTCAATCTTAACTGGAAAGAGACTTTCTCATAATGAGTTAGTAAGAGCAAAATGTCAGCAGCCAGTGCGCTGAAGAGGCTGCTGCACGGAAGGCGGTGCTGGAGGTCCACCCTTATACCTTTACTCACTGGGGCCCTGAGTTGCCTGGGTTAGGGGATGAGGGTGGGAACAGTAACCACACACACACAAGCACATCACCTAATACTTCTAGAGTGACTGTATCCTCTTCCAGGTTTTGACCTTGTTCCGATGGGGCACTAACTTCACAACGATATTTCCCGGCATCATTTCTTGTAACATTTTTGATCCGTATGCTGAAATCTATCATCTCAGCTCGATCCTTAAAATCACCTTTTGGAAAAAGAAGACAGTGATGTTAATAATGAGGCAATAACTTTCTATATACTATATTCTTCTAATCACTTTGTTCAGTAACCACTGCATTTATTTTCCTATTAATAAACTCAATTTAAAACCTTAAAAATTGTTTATGAGTGCTGCTATTTCTAATTTCTTTTTTTTTTTTTTAGAATCTTATACTGCTCACAAAAGAACACTCAGTTTTAACCACTAGATTATTTTGAACTAAACCCCAGCATCACTGCATTGTACCTATCATTATCAACACTTTAAAAGCTCACTATATATTCAACAAGATCAGGGAGTATAAAGAAATGTGCAACAAAAAATTTTATAAAGAAAACACTGGATAAAGGTGGTCATATTTACCATCCCCTAAGTGCCAACCTCCTAAGCTTCTCAGTGATGACCTAGCTTTCTGGATCACCCAGAAAGAGGGTAAAGTTATTACAGCTGAGCAGCGACCCTCCATCCCAACCCCACACCATCTTTTCTTCCATTCTGTCAAGAATTTAATCTTCCAGACCAGCAAAAACAACTGTTATCTTACATCCTCTAGGAGCGAGCTGAAAAATGAGCAGTCCAGAGCCTCCATGGAGCTCACCCACTTCTATTCTCTGTCCTCTGTTTTTGCTGTTCTGTTTTGGGTCTTGGTCTCTCCTGGCTTCACATCACACTTAGAGAAGGCAATGGCAACCCACTCCAGTACTCCAGCCTGGAAAATCCCATAGATAGAAGAGCCTGGTAGGCTACAGTCCATGGGGTCCCAAAGAGTCGGACAGGACTGAGCGACTTCACTTTCACTCTGCTGGTTTCACATCACACTTACAGAAACACATTCTCAGTCACTAGCCATGTCCTGTTCTCATTGGTGAATAAAAAGGTCTGGGGTACGTGGCGCTCTCTTTCTCTCACCTCACTGAGTCCCCAACTTCTTACCTTGAAGAGCCTGTTGATAGTAGACAAAGGAAACACCACGCCCCAATTTCTTCCATTCCAATCTGGAGGAAAGAGTCTTCTTTGGGTATTTACAGGCTAAAATAGCCTCTAGAAACAACAACAACAAAATATTTGTTTTCTAACTGTTCCTCTGAGATTATATTTTACTTAATAGATTTTAAACAGCCTTATTCTTTTATCCATTCATTTCATTCATTGATAAATTTCCTCATCAGGTACATGTTGGCTTAATTAAAGATGAAGGGAAAGCTCTGTAATTCTTTAACAAAATAATTTTGTGTCACTACGCTACTTTTGCTAGTTCTTGAGCCTCAGTTCCCATCTGTAAAATAAGACAGTACCTCATAGAAGTGTTGAGTCTTCATATACAAATGGGCTTCCCTGGTGGCTCACACAGTAAAGAATCCTCCTGCAATGCAGGAGGCCTGGGTTCGATCCCTGAGTTTCGGAAAATCCCCCAGAGAAGGGAAAGGCTACCCACTCCAGTATTCCTGCCCGGACAATTCCATGGACAGAGGAGTCTCACGGGCTACAGTTCACCAGGTTGCAAAGACCCAGACACCTGAGCAACACGTTTTCACTAATACAATAACAGATGCAAAGCACACATGCCTGGACTTGGTAAGTCCTTTACAAAAAGGGCTATGATTAATTAACTTTTTCTCCCTCATCTCAGTCTTCAAAGAGTTTAGAGCCCAGGAGAAGAGGCAAATAAGATAATGGAGTTTCAGTGATGAGTGCCAGGATGGAGGTCAGTAGTGGACGCTTCACATCTACTGCCTGAAAAAGACACACCAGCCCAGGTCACGTTATCGAACTTCAGATGGTCCCTCAGCACGCTACCTTCTCACCCAGAACCCTTTGGTAATCTTCTCTGTGAGTACCTTAGTACCAACCCAACATGGTCTCCAAATAAATTGTTGACTCCCACCCTTCACCTCAATCCAGAAAAAATATAAAAAAATTTAATCCAGGCCTCAGGTTTAACTGCCTCAATATAGCTCACCAGGGTTACATTACCACAAGGAATTTACTGCACTTATGTCATAAAGAAATTCCAGGAACTACCCAAGGCGCCCTCTCTTAACTGTCCAAATAAGACGATGGGAAGGAAAAAACCAGTGCCCTCCTACCAACTGCTTCAAGTTGCCAAATGGAAACCTCTAGTCCTATGTATTTTTAAGGATGCTTCAACCAGGCTCTCCAGAGTGTCAACTTCATATTTCTTTTTGTTTTTGCTTTTTTAATTTTTATTTTACATTGGGATATAGCTTACCATATTGTGTTAGTTTCAGGCACACACAAAGCGATTCAGTTACACATATATACGTATCTATTCTTTTTCAGATTCTTTTCCCATATAGGTTATTACAAAGTATTAAGCAGCATTCTCCTCAATTTCTTATTTCTGAAACTTTTTTCCTTCACAGTATATTACAGTTTGACCTAAAAAACACTATCTTTAACTAGAAGAGAAACACTATATATAAGAAAAGAAACTATACTAAAAAATCCTTTCTATATCTCTGATACCATTAAAAATTATTTCAAGATGTTAAATGATATGGTAGATTAAAAAGCATACTTGTATTTACATTACATATTCTATTAAAAATATACACAAAGATATGAACAAAAAACCTACATGAATATGTAAGAAAATATTAACCCAGCAATGATTTCTATGTGACAGAAGTATGACTTTTTTGTTAAATATAGTTTCTACATTTTTTCTTGCTTCACACACTTTGCTAGAAATATAGAAAAAGGTTATGGCAAATAAAAAGTAGGATAGAGAAAAGAAAGAGGAGAAAACAATCTGAAAGATGTTTTTAAGGATGTCTGAAGTTCTAAAAGCAGGTTTTATATTACAAACAGACATCATTTTAGAGACATGTTTACAATTATGCTACACAGACAAATGTGTGCCGAGGGACTTGTCTGAGGAAACACAGCTCCGTTCTATTGATTAAGGAGAATGGGTGGTGGCCTTCCGGAGTCTTGAGTTTTTGATAGGTTTCCTTCCCGTATTTTGTTGAGTTTCCAACAATTAAACACACACCCACATTCATTTTTAGCACACACTCCTAGGTCTTAGGAGTACATTTATACTCAAATAATCACATTGTTTCACATATCTAACTGGACACACACACATACACCCCTTTTGGTGAATACCTCCTGATTTCTATATTCATTACTCTATGAAAAACCTCTGAAGAAATTATGTTAAATAGTGTTAATAGTTATGTTAAATTATGTTAAATAGTGTTAAACAGTTTTCTTAAGTGCAATGACTCTATTCCAGCCTCAATCTCATTGACCATATAAAATATGGAGAAATGAAATTTGTCCAAAGTATATTGAGTACTTGTTTCCCAGGTGGCTCAGTGGTAAAGAATCTGTCTGCCAATGCAGGAGATGCAGGTTTGATGCCTGGGTTGGGAAGATCCTCTGGAGAAAGAAATGGTAACCCACTCCAGTATTCTTGCTGGGAAATTCCATGGACAAAAGGTGGGGTACAGTCCACAGTGAAGCAAAAGAGTCAGACAGGACTTAGCAACTAAGGAACAACAATATTGAGTACTTACTGTGTGTCTGCCATTGTTCTTGAGCTACAGCAGTGAAATCAAAGATCCCTGCCCTTTGGGATCTTACAATTTGCAGGAGGTCAGACACACAAAAAACATCACAAAGTAAGTTATACAGTACATGAAGAGGTCATAGTGCTACGTAAATAGGGTAGATCAAAGTCTGGGGAGTTTGGGAATTCTAGGGGAAGGGAATGCAATTTTTAAATAAATACAGTAGTAAGAGCTTGCCTCATTTAGAAGGTGATATTTGACCAAAGACTTAAAAGAGGGAATTTGGATTTTTCAACTCCCTAGAATCTGAATTTCACCTTGTGGTTCTTTGGGAGTGCTACAAGCATGAAAACATTTTGACCTCCAAAGCTGTGAGAAACAGTACATCTGCTAGAAACATGGGGCCAACATCTGAGGATAAAGAACTCAGTGTACTTAGAAGCTATAGTTTTTCCAGGAGTCATGTATGGATGTGAGATTGGACCATAAAGAAATCTGAGGGCCGAAGAATTGATGCTTTTGAACTGTGGTGCTGGAGATGACTCTTGAGAGTCCCTTGGACTGCAAGGAGATCAAACCAGTCCATCCTAAGGGAGATCAGTCCTGAGTATTCATTGGAAGGACTGATACTGAAGCTCCAATACTTTGACCCCCTGATGCGAAGAGCTGACCCACTAGAAAAGACCCTGTTGTTGGGAAAGATTGAAGGCAGGAGGAGAAAGGGATGACAGAGGATGAGATGGTTGGCTGGCATCACCGACTCGATGGACATGAGTCTGAGCAAGTTCCAGGAGTTGGTGATGGACAGGGAGCCCTGGTGTGCTGCAGTCCATGGGGTTGCAAAGAGTCAGACATGACTGAGTGACTGAACTGAACTGAGCTGGACTTAGAATCTAACTACTACGAACTTTCTTCTCCCTTTTCAGTCAAAATTCAACTCACAGTCAGCATGCTTTTCTTTCTGTATATAGCCCTCGGGCTTATTATGCAATATTATGTGTTCAGTTGCTCGGTCGTGTCCAGCTCTTTGTAACTCCATGGACTGTAGCCTGCCAAGCAGCTCTGTCCATAGCATTTCCCAGGCAAGACTGCTGGAGTGGCTTGCCATCTCCTACTCTAGGGTATCTTCCCACTCAGAGATCAAACCTGCATCTCTTATGTCTTCTGCACTGGCAGCTGGAGTCTTTACAACTAGCGCCACATGGGAAACCCAATCTGCCATAACATAGTAGTTTAAGGCACAGGCTTTGGAGTCAGACCTTTGCCATAAACTAAATGTGTTGCTACTGAGCAAATTATTTAACTTTTTATAAAAAGATATAGTTATGTTCATATCTGTAAAATGAGAAGAGCAATATTATTCGTCTTGCAAAGTTGTCATGGAGGTTAAATGAGATAATGTATTTACACATTTGGGTGCACATGGTCCATGCTCCATAAATGGTCATTATTACTTTTACTCATGAGGTACTTCTCTTACAGTTGTAAGCTTGCCCTGGCATGACAGAAATCCATACTTAACACCATCCTATATTTGCTACCAAATTACTCAGATTTGAACTGAAGCATTACTTGTGTTTGACACAGCAAAGAAAATAATGTAGATATAAATCATACTTTCCCAAAACAAGGCATATTGAAACAGAAATATGCACCAAGTTTTTCTATTAAGATGAACATTACATTGCCAAAAATACCTGTGTTGGTTTGGATTAAGAAAAGATAATTCTTTGTTTGGAAAAGGCATTCTTTTCAACATGTAGCAAAATAATCATTTTTAGGAATTACACAGAATCATTGTGAATATTCATTTTTCTAGTTGCTGTATTGTTGACTATTGTTTGATTTTCACTTCTGTGCTCAAGTTAGAAATCATCAAAATCTTATATAATGCAAGAATAGAATTGGTACTACCAAAGTAATTCTGACAGATTGCTATAAATTACTTCTGTGGAGAAAAGTATGCTATTAAATTCTGACTTACTGCTCACACAGCTGAACACTTTCTGCATAAGGCTGCTCATATAATTTATAAGTCTGGGAGAGAAGCCCTCATTTTACCCTCATTCTGCTTTTGGCATCACTATGGGAAATGATACAGAAAAGCAATACTGAAGAGAAGGAATTAATTCATGATTGATTGACTTCTGAGAGACAAGGGACAAAACAATGAATTGGGGGAACACACATACACATAAGCACCAATCAGAAAATCTTTCAGTACAACTCAATAACAAAAACACAAACGACCCACTCAAAAAATGGACAGAAGACCTAAATAAAAATTTCTCCAAAGAAGACATACAGACTGCCAATAGGCACATGAAAAGATGCTCAACATGGCTAATTATCTGAGAAATGCAAATCAAAACTACAATGAGGTACGATCTCACACCAGTCAGAATGACCATCATTAAAAAGTCTACAAAGGACAAATGGTGGAGTTGTGGAGAGGAATGCAAACTGGTGCGGTCACATACTGAAAAACAGTAGGGAGGTCCCTAAGAAAACTAAAACCAGAATTATCATATGATCCAGCAATCCTACTCCTGGGCATATATCTGGACAAAACTATAATTCAAAAAGATACATGCTCCGCTATGTTCAATGCAGCACTATTCACAATAGCCAAGACATGGAAACAACCTAAATGTTCACTAACAGAGGAAGGGATAAAGAAGAGGTGGCTTATGTATATACGGAAGGATGCTACTTAACCATAAAAAATAATGCCATTGGCAGCAACATGAATGCAACTAGAGATTTCTTATATTAAGTGAAGTCAGAAAGAGAAAGATAAATATCATATGATGTCATTCATGAGGAATCAAAAATATGACACAAATGAACCTAGCTACAAAAACAGACTCACATAAAGATCAGATTTGTGGTTCCCAATGGGGAGGAATGGACTGGGAGTTTAGGATTAGTAGATACAAACTTTACACACAGAACGGATACACAACAAGGTCCTATTGTACAGCACAGGGAACTAAATGTCTTGGTACAACCATAATGGAAAAGAAAATTAAATAATGTATAATATATATATGTAAAACTGAGTCACTTTGCTGTACAGCAGAAAGTAACACAACACTGTCAATCAACCTTACTTCAATTTAAAAAAAGTAAATGCAAAAAAAGTTTTAGACTTTAAATAAAATTAAGTTACTGTATAAAATATCCTGAAAATGAAATGTTGAAGAAGATAGATATTCATTTTGGCTTTACAGAAAGCCAAGTTGGAATGATTGGCACACATATAAAATAAAATCAAAATGTAATTTTCAATTAAAAGGAACAAAGGTGAAATTTTAAAAAAGAAAATGCTTATTCAAGATTAAATGAGACTAACATTTGAGTGCAACAGATACACAAGTATTTTCCATATTAAAAATAAAACATTTTAAGGTGACATAAAAATGGTGGAAGGTTTTAGAGTGTTGGAAATGTTTTGAAACTAGACAGAGGTGGTGGTCACAAAACAGTGTAGATACAATGAATGCCACTTAATTGTTCTCTTTAGAGTCACAGATTTTATGTTATGTGAACTTCCCCTCAGTACCTTTTTTTTTTTTAGTAATGTAAGAGCATTCTGAAGGAGATCAACCCTAGGATTTCTTTGGAAGGAATGTTGCTAAAGCTGAAACTCCAGTACTTTGGCCACCTCATTCGAAGAGTTGACTCATTGGAAAAGACTGATGCTGGGAGGGATGGGGGGCAGGAAGAGAAGGGGATGACAGAGGATGAGATGGCTGGATGGCATCACTGACTTGATGGACATGAGTCTGAGTGAACTCCTGGAGTTGGTGATGGACAGGGAGGCCTGGCGTGCTGCAATTCATGGGGCTGCAAAGAGTCAGACACGACTGAGAGACTGAACTGAACTGAACTGAATTTAAGACTAAAATATATACTTTTGGCATCCTAATTCAGATATTATGGCATAGGGCCTGTGGGCAGGAATGAATACACATGGTAGCTAGTTGAACCCAATAGTAAGAACCTCCAGGAAAGGAAAAAGCAGGAGAAACTCCCTTCCTTTGTCCCTCATAGACATCCCGATCCATCTTTTTCTCTCACTTTGCTTCTTCATTGGCTTTTCCAGTCTCCTTTTTGGCATCTTACCCAGCCCTGTTTGTCTTCCTTATAAGTGTCTGTAGTCCCAAATTATTCCCAAACATTAATTTCTTTTCCCCACTATCTCCCCACTTAAAACTATGTCATGAAAAAGAGTGTTTTGTTAGCTTAATCATGAAAAATATTATGACTTCAAAGAACCTGAATAACCTAAATAATTAAGTGAATGACAGACTGATTCTCATTAAAGCATATTTTTCATTTAACAAAAACATGCAACTTACTATGTGCCAGCCATGACTGTAAACACTGGTTAAATCCTAGGTCATTTAATTCCTCCCCACATCAGGCTTCTTTGAAAATTTTTGTTTCTTTACTCCAAACCTATTTCTCCTCAACTCAAGAAACCTAAGACATGCCTCAAAAGAGGGATCAGACATTTGAAACCAGTTTCTTAAATGTTTGTCGTCTAAAGAGGTATCACAGTTAAGAAATAGTAATTTTTCAGGTTGCCCAGCATTATTAATGTGTTCTAGGTAAAAAGATCCTTTAGAAAGGTAGTAGATAGTCAAAGTTGAAGTTGAAGTAAGTTTATAAAAACTCCTATAATTCTTTTTGGACAAGAAAGCCATGGGGTTGCAAGGAGTCAAACACGACTGAGCGACTGAATAATTTTGGGGGGGTTATTGGATCCTTAGGGGCTTCCCTGGTGACTCAGTGGCAAAGAATCCACCTGCCAATGCAAGAGATGTGGTGGGTTCAATCTCTGGGTCAGGAAGATCCCCTGCAGAAGGAAACAGCAAACCACTCCAGTATTCTTGCCTGGGGATTCCCACGACAAAGGAGCCTGGTGAGCTAATCCATGGGTCAGAAAGAGTTGGACATGACTGAAGTGACTGAGTATGCACACAGTAGATCCTTAAAGTTTTTAAAAAAAATTGTTATAAAATACACATAACTTAAAATTTACCTTCTTTATTATTTTTACTATATAGTTCAGTAGTGTTCAATATATTCACATTGATGTTTAAGCAATCTCGAGAACTCTTTTATCTTGTAAAATTGAAACTTTATATCTGTTAAATATCAACTCCTCCCTTATAAATATTTTAAGAAGCTAAAATAAATTTTAAAATGATACCTCTAATAGGTTATATTAATATTATCTTAAATACACAGTGTGGTGTTTGCAGTGTTAATTTCCATTGACCAAATCTAGCTAACCTTGTAACTTTCCAAGATTTCCATCTCCCTGTTTTACAAATTAGATTTTTTTTTTTGCTGCAAATACTTTATGTAATAAGAGACCTTCTTTGTACATCAAGCCTTTCATGGAATGTCCAAAATTTCCACTGAGGAGGTGGAGAAAGAGTTCTCAAGGTAGAAACAGCAGGGAGCAGCATTTCAGCAGAGGGGCTAGTGTGAAGTGAGTTTCTGACAAATAAGACACGCATGTCAATCCCATGAGTTCTTCAAACAATACAGCTCGTAAAAAGGAGCAATGCACTCTACCTTGATACTCTATTGCTGTGACCACTTGATGATCTTTTGAGGCAGAGAATCCATAGGCCTTATGATCTGAAAGATGAAAACAGATAGGATAATTAAAATAGCACAAAGTCTATCAAGTGTCTGAATGGGATGCAGTATGAAAGAAAACTGGCCTAAAGTTTGGTGACGGTTTCACACAATTCATAATACTTCAGTTTTAAAGTATCAGAGTCTGAAAAGCTTAGCACAAGGAGCTCAGCTTGGTGCTCTGTGATGACCTTGAGGAGTGGGAGGGAGGCTTTAGAGGGAGGGGATGTACAGTATACTATATATAGCTGATTCACATGTGGAACAGCAGAAACTAACACAACATTGTAAAGCAATTATCCTCCAATTAAAAATAAATTTAAAAAAAAACCGGAAAAGCCAAGTAAAACTATATACGTTTTCTCCATTTTCTACAATTCGGTTTAGCCCTGTAAGCATTTCCCAAAGCAAAACTCATGAATCTTTCTGCGTTCCTCCCCTGACCCCTGCTGTCCCCACAGATAACACACTCTTACAAGTTCAATTCTTAAAAAAGTGTTTGTGTCCTTAATTCAACCTAATATGTGATCTAGCACCGTCAAAGGTATCATTGTTCCCTGTGAATAAAAGCTAACTATTTTTACTGTCCTATGTAAGGCTATAAATTGTTTTCTGAGCTTAACCCTGACTATATCTAAATAATATAAAGTCCTTTAACGTGTTTTTGACTATTAAATGTATAGATAATATAAAATGCTTGTAAACTTTGTATATAAAATTATGATGAAAAATGCAAACAGAACATATTCGATTTCCTCCTAAACACTGCAATGACTTTTTCAGAACTGGTCCATAAGTTGAAATGACTGATGGATTATGAAGTCTGATAGTGATGTGATGATGATGATAATGGCGATGACATCATCATCATCATCATCCCTGTAAACTTACAGAGAAGTTTTCATTTTAAAAGGTGTTCTCATAAATTCTTTTACTTGATAAAATTCAATAGTGGAAACGATTTAGTGTGGTACACATGATCCAGGCTTAAATAACAAAGTAGCTGAACCAGGAGCTAAAAACTTTCTAATTTAATCCCTGATATGCTCATTTTGTATTATTTCACTACATGGATGTCATTCTATGGCCCAGTTTCATGACCACGTTTAAAAATAATTTCAATCAGTTCCTATTAGTATGCAATTCTGAAATGTAAATTCTACAAGGACAAGATTATTTGCTTGTTGTATTCTCTGATATAGTCCAAACACCTAGAACAGTGCCTGGAATAAAGCAAAGCACAATAAATATTGAACAAATGAATGAGACAACTTCTTATTGTTTACTAATGAGAAGAATCAAGTAAATGAAGTTAGAGCAAAATAATACTAATAAAGGTTTCCAGAAAACAAGTTATTCTTTTGCATAGGTGTCAAAAATATTCTATAGATTGATGTTAATTATTTTAATGCAAAGCATTCTTGCTGGTCATCATGGGTAAACAATTGAGGCAAAGCAGTCCAACTGCTGTCTACCCAAAAATTATACATGAAATAATCTAGGATGAAATTAAATTTATCATCAAATCTAAGGAAGGTTATTTCTTGAAGACTTATTTCTATAATATACTAGAATGCTCATTCTCTGCTCATTCTACCATCTGTTTTCTGTCTTCATATAATTTACTTACACTATTTTCGCCAAGCAAAAAATGATGACTCTGTTGCCACATTCAATGGACACTTTCAGTTTTTACCTTACTTGATCTTTCCAGGCCATCTGACTCTTTTGACTGCCTTGAATTCTGTGACTTGATTCACTTCTGGTCTTCATTCTATCTCCCTGTGGGGTCTTCTTCCTCCTTGTTCTGCCCATCCATCCATGCATTTATCCATTCATCAATTTGTCTATCCATCCATTCATCCAGAAGCTGCTTTCCTGACTCAACTATCTCCTTTCTACACAATCCTTCCTCCTCTTGTTTTTAAAATTTATTTTTTATACTCTTATTGACTCAACTACCATTTATTTGCTGAAAAATGTGTACCCCTGGCTATAATCTCTCTACTGAGATTAAATTCAAAAAGTCCTCTTTCTCTTGGCTATCTATGTCTCCATTTCCTACAGGTACCAAAAACTCACGGCAAAACAGAACTTGCTGTTGCTAAGTCACTTCAGTTGTGTCCAACTCTGTGTGACGCCATGGACAAGCTCCACCGTCCCTGGGATTCTCCAGGCAAGAATACTGGAGTGGGTTGCCATTTCCTTCTCCAATGCATGAAAGTGAAAAGTGAAAGTGAAGTCACTCAGTTGTGTCTGACCCTCAGCGACCCCATGGACTGCAGCCTTCCAGGCTCCTCCACGTATGGAATTTTCCAGGCAAGAGTACTGGAATGGAGTGCCATTGCCTTCTCTGAAACAGAACTTAGCCTGCCCTCAAAAATTTTGCTTTCTTCCTATAAAATCTCAATACAGTGAAAGGTATCACACTCCACATGGTTACCTGTGCCAGAAAATCAAGCACTGCCCATGAGATATCCACCCTCTCATCCATTTACTCACCAGTTTCCAACTTCAGACTGAGAACTCCGTGTCATTCAGGACAATGTTTTGATATATTTGCCCATCCCTTCTTTGTCCTCCCCCACCTTCACCTTGTCAAGTGTTATTTGCCTCAGGGAAGGGATGTGGGGTAGCCAAAACCAGAGAGAGAAAACCAGGGTACTTCCTGCCTTTCCATATTTAGAAACGCTGACCTTGAGGAAAATGGAAACAACTCACAGCTTAGGCAAACATTTGAGAGAAACCATCATGAATAAAATATATCTTCTCCCTGGACTTGGGGTACAGAGGAGGAAGTGAGTTGGAGGACACAGGCCTTAGTAAGCTCTTGAGAAAGAACAACAACTAACATTTATGAAGCATTTAGGCTTCCCAAGTGGCAAAGTGGTAAAGAATCTGCCTGCCAATGCAGGAGACACAGGAGACTCAGGTTCGTTCCCTAGGTCATAGGAAATGGGGAGCAGGATATGGCAACCCGCTCCAGTATTCTTGCGTGGAGAATTCCATGGACAGAGGAGCCTGGTGAGGTGCAATCCAGGCGTCACAAAGAGTCGGACATAACTGAGCACACACATATAGTAGTATGAGGTACTTGGATGTTAGGCACCATTCCCAGTGCTTTACGAGTATTAACTTACTTAACTCTCATAACAATTCTTTATGGTAGGGTGCCATTTTTATACACATTTTTCAGGTAGGGAAACTGAGGCACAGAGTAGGTTAGAGACTTGGGCACAGTTATATAAGTAGTAAGTGGTAGAGCTGGGATTTGAACCTACCTCAATGATATCCAAAGTCCACATTACTTATTACTATTCCATACTGGGCCCCAAAGCACATTTCCCCCCAAGCTGAACTATGAGGAAGGGTCGTAGATTAATAAAGATGCCTGCTGGACAATGCCACCAGTCTAATGAAGATGAGATAGATCACAAATTGGTTGTTAAGATCAAAGCAAGGATTGGCTCAGAGGAGTAACTTGAAGGTGGAAGCTAAGGGGCTACGACTAGAGGGGGAGGATATCAAGGTAATCTCAGAGGGACGACTCTAGACAAGGGCTGCTCAGGGCTGAGGCACTGACATTTGAGACTGGATCATTCTTTGTTGTGGAAAAGTGTCTTGTGCCTTACAAGGAGCTCTGCAGTATCAGTGGCTTCTACCCACTAGATTTCAGGAGTATCCCTACTCTCCCATCTCAAGTCCTGACAACCAAAAATGTTTCTAGACATTGCCAAGTGTCCCCTGCAGATGGAATGGGCAAGTCATACTGGGTTGAGAACCACAGCTCTAGACTTACAGGTAAGGCTGGTTTGATGACCCAAGAATAGACTTAAGGGGAGCAAGAAACCATGAGTTCAAGGGTTTTGACAGTTCCTATGAGATCAGAATTTCTTAACTATGAAATAATTCATTACACTTCTAGGAAGGAGAGAATAATTTTTCCAATGGCATGGCATCTTTGAATCATTCATCTATATGTAGACTGACATGTAAATGAATCTTCTACTGTGCTAGCTTTTATCATTTCTGTAGAATACATGCTATACTGGATAATTTTTTTTTCCTTTTGGTCTCCTCTCTTGGAATCCTGAACAGCAAATCTAATTGTGAAATTAAAAATCTCAAAAATCTACAAATCTCAAATGTCTAGTTCTACTTAACTGTTCAACGTTGTTAAACTATTCAGGTTCTACATATCCCTGAACTGTAAACATTCTCACGAAGGAAACTGACAAATCTATGTGAAGAATGCAGGGCTGAACTGATCCTTTTTATTGACACATGAGAAAATTTAATCGCATAAACCAGTTAACCCATCTGGCTCAGTCTTAGGGAGGTACTGGGACCACCAAAGAATAATTTGAAAATTACTCCTTTTCTTGTCTATTTCAAAAACCATAAACGGGTCTAAGAATTCTTTTAAAATACTCTATTTTCCCTTTTCCACATACTTCTGTCACATACCTATATGTCCTGTAGTCTTCTGACCCTCTCCCCACCCCTCACATTTTTCTTTTCCAGCTTCTCCTCTCCTTCCTCAATTTTATTTTGTAGAGTCCAAAAGGAAGGTTTGGAAAATTTCAGGGCACAGAGGAAGGGGAGAGAGTAACCTGGCCAAGTCGGCATCCTCTTAAATGAGCTGGAGGAAAGGCAGGGCCTCATGGGTCTTTGTGAATTACACCTACGTTTAAATGACATGATAGCTGAATGTTTTTGGCAGTTGATTCTGATTCTAAACCGTTATTCTGTGAAACTTTTGAAACACACTTTGAAAAAGTTTCTTTTCCCCTTTAGTAATGTGTAAATTAGCACCCTCAGAGAAGGTCCAATTATGACTGGCATTTCTTGTGATTTTTGAACTGTTTTAGTACACCTCTTAGACAAAACAAGAAGATTCATATTCCCTAGAAACTAGTTGAAGGGACAATGTTGGCAAAATATGAAAAGGTAATCTTTGTTCCCTTCACATGATGTCTGTGAGCTTTTCAAACACCACACTGCCTACTGAGAATGTTTATTTTCTTTAGGAGTCTTGGATCTTCTTTCATTTGAGGCAAACATTTGTCTAATCTGAGACTGGAAGATTTAGGACTGGGCTCAATTATCTTACCCCTTTCTCAGTCCGTTTTCTACTTGCTAAAACCTCCTTTGAGAATTATTTCTTCAATTTTCAAAAATTGCTTTTAAAGTTCTATGAAAAAGAACAGCTGTTAACGTCAATAATTTTAATTCTCTCATAACTTTTCTATGTATATATTTGAATAGTTGAAAAAAATGTCCCAGACAAAGAAAAATGAAGGAGTGGTTGCACTGGAAAAGCTATGAATGCAATAAAATTATAAAGGGGTTTAGGTGTATGATATTAATGAAGATAGCATTTCTTGGTAGCTGAATATTTCTTTCTATAATTTGAAGCATCTTCTTCTTGCTCCCTCTAATTCTATTTACTTCAAGGTTTGCCTTTCATTAAGCAAAAATATTTTTTAAAGTATGGTCACTTACGTTGAGCTTACACAGAAAGTTCTAAATTTTGAAATGATAAGATTTCTACTGTGTTNAGCTGAACTATGAGGAAGGGTCGTAGATTAATAAAGATGCCTGCTGGACAATGCCACCAGTCTAATGAAGATGAGATAGGTCACAAATTGGTTGTTAAGATCAAAGCAAGGATTGGCTCAGAGGAGTAACTTGAAGGTGGAAGCTAAGGGGCTACGACTAGAGGGGGAGGATATCAAGGTAATCTCAGAGGGACGACTCTAAACAAGGGCTGCTCAGTGCTGAGGAACTGACATTTGAGACTGGAACATTCTTTGTTGTGGAAAAGTGTCTTGTGCCTTATAAGGAGCTCTGCAGTATCAGTGGCTTCTACCCACTAGATTTCAGGAGTATCCCTACTCTCCCATCTCAAGTCCTGACAACCAAAAATGTTTCTAGACATTGCCAAGTGTCCCCTGCAGATGGAATGGGCAAGTCATACTGGGTTGAGAACCACAGCTCTAGACTTACAGGTAAGGCTGGTTTGATGACCCAGGAATAGACTTAAGGGGAGCAAGAAACCATGAGTTCAAGGGTTTTGAAAGTTCCTATGAGATCAGAATTTCTTAACTATGAAATAATTCATTACACTTCTAGGAAGGAGAGAATAATTTTTCCAATGGCATGGCATCTTTGAATCATTCATCTACATGTAGACTGACATGTAAATGAATCTTCTACTGTGCTAGCTTTTATCATTTCTGTAGAATACATGCTATACTGGATAATTTTTTTTTCCTTTTGGTCTCCTCTCTTGGAAGCCTGAACAGCAAATCTAATTGTGAAATTAAAAATCTCAAAAATCTACAAATCTCAAATGTCTAGTTCTACTTAACTGTTCAACGTTGTTAAACTATTCAGGTTCTACATATCCCTGAACTGTAAACATTCTCACGAAGGAAACTGACAAATCTATGTGAAGAATGCAGGGCTGAACTGATCCTTTTTATTGACACATGAGAAAATTTAATCGCATAAACCAGTTAACCCATCTGGCTCAGTCTTAGGGAGGTACTGGGACCACCAAAGAATAATTTGAAAATTACTCCTTTTCTTGTCTATTTCAAAAACCATAAACGGGTCTAAGAATTCTTTTAAAATACTCTATTTTCCCTTTTCCGCATACTTCTGTCACATACCTATATGTCCTGTAGTCTTCTGACCCTCTCCCCACCCCTCACATTTTTCTTTTCCAGCTTCTCCTCTCCTTCCTCAATTTTATTTTGTAGAGTCCAAAAGGAAGGTTTGGAAAATTTCAGGGCACAGAGGAAGGGGAGAGAGTAACCTGGCCAAGTCGGCATCCTCTTAAATGAGCTGGAGGAAAGGCAGGGCCTCATGGGTCTTTGTGAATTACACCTACGTTTAAATGACATGATAGCTGAATGTTTNTTTTGTAGAGTCCAAAAGGAGGGTTTGGAAAATTTCAGGGCACAGAGGAAGGGGAGAGAGTAACCTGGCCAAGTCGGCATCCTCTTAAATGAGCTGGAGGAAAGGCAGGGCCTCATGGGTCTTTGTGAATTACACCTACGTTTAAATGACATGATAGCTGAATGTTTTTGGCAGTTGATTCTGATTCTAAACCGTTATTCTGTGAAACTTTTGAAACACACTTTGAAAAAGTTTCTTTTCCCCTTTAGTAATGTGTAAATTAGCACCCTCAGAGAAGGTCCAATTATGACTGGCATTTCTTGTGATTTTTGAACTGTTTTAGTACACCTCTTAGACAAAACAATGAAGATTCATATTCCCTAGAAACTAGTTGAAGGGACAATGTTGGCAAAATATGAAAAGGTAATCTTTGTTCCCTTCACATGATGTCTGTGAGCTTTTCAAACACCACACTGCCTACTGAGAATGTTTATTTTCTTTAGGAGTCTTGGATCTTCTTTCATTTGAGGCAAACATTTGTCTAATCTGAGACTGGAAGATTTAGGACTGGGCTCAATTATCTTACCCCTTTCTCAGTCCGTTTTCTACTTGCTAAAACCTCCTTTGAGAATTATTTCTTCAATTTTCAAAAATTGCTTTTAAAGTTCTATGAAAAAGAACAGCTGTTAACGTCAATAATTTTAATTCTCTCATAACTTTTCTATGTATATATTTGAATAGTTGAAAAAAATGTCCCAGACAAAGAAAAATGAAGGAGTGGTTGCACTGGAAAAGCTATGAATGCAATAAAATTATAAAGGGGTTTAGGTGTATGATATTAATGAAGATAGCATTTCTTGGTAGCTGAATATTTCTTTCTATAATTTGAAGCATCTTCTTCTTGCTCCCTCTAATTCTATTTACTTCAAGGTTTGCCTTTCATTAAGCAAAAATATTTTTTAAAGTATGGTCACTTACATTGAGCTTACACAGAAAGTTCTAAATTTTGAAATGATAAGATTTCTACTGTGTTCTAATCTTTCTAAGTCTTCGAATTCAGTTTTATTTCCCTAACTTACAATAACTCTATGGATGAAAACAAAATATTCTGTATAAAAATTTCACTGACAGATTTTAGGAATAGGCTCTGTTGGCTGCTTTCTTGAACTGATTTTTTTTCCCCCTTCACTTATCTTGAGTAAGTTAAGTATAAAAATAAACAAAAAACTGTCATGTAGGTCCACTGGTTGAGATCAACAATTGTTTTAAACTTAGCTACAAAACATCTCTCACAGTTATGGATGTGTTCCAGAGCTGCTGGCAGAAGTTCATAAAGTAAGGTTAAGAGATGATTGTTTCCATAACTGCTAAACTCCAAGTCAAGTAATTCCTTTCAGTCAAATAAAATCTTTTTTTTTCCTTTCTCCACTCCCCACTGTAAGAATAAAAGTTTTTATACTGTCTATCACCCACCTAGAATAATTTAGCTTGACTAAGAATAAATATGTATTCACACACCACAATGTAAAAGTTTACTATAAAAATGTTATTTCAATTAACACTTTTCAGTGGAGGGACTCAGCCCATACATACACATGTATCCATTACTGCTCAAACAAAACTATCACAGCATTGTCAATCTGCTATACCCCAATACAAAATGTTTTTGGTATTAAAAATAAATAAATAAAAAAATTTAAAGAAACACAGATGTAAAGAACAGACTTTTGGACTCTGTGGGAGAAGGCGAGGGTGGGATGATTTGAGAGAACAGCACTGAAACATGTATATTATCATATGTGAAATAGATTGCCAATCCAGGTTCGACCCATGAGACAGGGCGCTCAGGGCTGGTGCACTGGGATGACCCTGAGGGATGGGATGGGGAGGTGGGAGGGAGGGTCATGATGGGGAACACATGTCAATGTATGATTCATGTCAATGTATGGCAAAAACACCACAGTATTATAAAGTAATTAGCCTCCAATTAAAATTTTTTAAATGACATAGGAAAATATAAATAAATACAAAATTTTTTAAATTACTACTTTTCATTAAAAACATGATTGGGAAAAATTTACATATTACAGAGGTTTGTTGTTTCTTTTGAAAGTACATTACAGAGAATACATAGAAGCAAGTTATAAATATTGTGGGTATAAGTCATTTTCAAAAATAAAAAGTAATAGGCATATGGCTTTGATAATCACATATACAATTATTAGAGTGACAAAATTTTTTTTTTCATTTTGTGACCATGCCGTGAGGCACATGGGATCTTGGTTCCCTGAGCAGGGATCAGACCCACACCCCCCTGCAGGGGAAGCACAGAGTCTTCACCACTGGACTGCCAGGGAAGTCCCTAGAGCAACAAATGTGAGATGCACAGGGCTAGCACCAACAATAATACCAACCAATATTTATTACAGATAAATATTTATATGGACAGAAAGTAGCCTGAGGTAGAAATTAGGATATATTAGACAATATACAGAGAAGGTGATGGCACCCCCACTCCAGTACTTTCGCCTGGAAAATCCCATGGACGGAGGAGCCTGGTGGGATGCAGTCCATGGGGTCGTGAAGAGTCGGACACGACTGAGCGACTTCACTTTCACTTTTCACTTTCATGCATTGGAAAAGGAAATGGCAACCCACTCCAGGGTTCTTGCCTGGAGAATCCCAGAGACGGGGGAGCCTGGTGGGCTGCCATCTATGGGATCACACAGAGTCGGACACGACTGAAGTGACTTAGCAGCAGCAGCACTCATCTCTCTCACTATCTGTCATTCAACCATAACAGGTCATAGAAGGGGAGGGAGAGAAGAGAGCAGGAGGAGGGAGAAGGAAAAGGGAAAAAGACACACAGACGAACATGTCCTTCTAGTCTCCAATCCTTCTGGCCCTTCCTCTTAATGAGACATTGGCATCCCATTTTCCAAGAATGAGAAGCTACACCAAAATGCAAGGAGAAATAAAGCGATGTTTCTAACTTGGGAGTTACCGGGTGGCTGATGTCCTGGTGAGTTAATGATGCTCTAAAGAATTCAAGGGTGATTTTGACAATGAATAAATTTTCCCCTTAAGAATCTAGCATCTAACGAAGATGTGACTCCATTCTGTGAATATCTTTACTTGACAGATGTGACAACTGAGAGAGGTCAAGGACCTTGCTCAAGGTCACAACATTAGAAAGCAGGGCTATTTACAGCCAGTTCCGTCTGAGTACACAGGCCTCCTCCCACCCCACCCCTCACCCCCCATCCTCACATCAGTGCAAGGCACTGGGAGAGATCAGTATCAAACATGATATAGTCAGACACACCGCAGACAATTTCACATGCATTATCAATATTTAGGGTTGTAAAAACATTATTCAGGGAATATATAACAAATTTCCATTTTAACAGAGAAAGTATTAATTGGCAAAAGTTTATGATGAATGAATTAATTTGAACAAACTCTGCATATTTGTTATACACTGCACAAAAGTTTTATGCCTCCTCCCCTTTTCCAATTTTTTAATCATTTGAGTAAAAGAAGATGACATCACCCTTATGGCAGAAAGTGAAGAAGAACTAAAGAGCTTCTTGATGAAAGTGGAAGAGGAGAGTGAAAAGGTTGGCTTAAAGCTCAACATTCAGAAAACTAAGATCATGGAATCTGGTTACTATGTGTGACCAGATTTGATGGAAATAGATGGGGAAACAGTGGAAACAGTGTCAGACTTTATTTTGGGGGGCTCCAAAATCACTGCAGATGCTGATTGCAGCCATGAAATTAAAATACACTTACTCCTTGGAAGGAAAGTCATGACCAACCTAGACAGCATATTAAAAAGCAGAGGCATTACTTTGCCAACAAAAGTTCATCTAGTCAAGGCTATGGTTTTTCCAGTGGTCATGTATGGATGTGAGAGTTGGACTATAAAGAAAGCCGGGCACTGAAGAATTGATGCTTTTGAAATGTGGTTAGAGAAGACACTTGAGAGTCCCTTGGACTGCAAGAAGATCCAACCAGTCCATCCTAAAGGAGATCAGTCCTGGGTGTTCATTGAAAGGACTGATGTTGAAGCTGAAACTCCAATACTTTGGCCACCTGATGCGGAGAGCTGACTCACTTGAAAAGACCCTAACACTGTGAAAGATTGAGGGCAGGAGGAGAAGGGGCTGACAGAGGATGAGATGGCTGGATGGCATCACCGACTTGATGGACATGGGTTTGGGTGAACTCCTGGAGTTGGTGATGGACACGGTGGTCTGGCGTGCTGTGGTTCATGGGTTGCAAAGAGTTGGACACAACTGTGAGACTGAACTGAAAAGAAGGAGAATTGGTGTCTTGGAACTGAGTATCAGTTGTTTTCATAATATTATACTCATTCGTAAATTTAGGGAAACTTTCACAGCATTCAGTGACCCAAACAACTGGAGAATTAAATTTTTTCATGGGATATCCACAATGAAGTAAATAAATTAACTTCTTACAATAAAATAAGTTCTCAGAAATGTCAAAGTCTTCAAATGCTTAACAGTGATCAATAGTATNGGCACTGGGAGAGATCAGTATCAAACATGATATAGTCAGACACACCGCAGACAATTTCACATGCATTATCAATATTTAGGGTTGTAAAAACATTATTCAGGGAATATATAACAAATTTCCATTTTAACAGAGAAAGTATTAATTGGCAAAAGTTTATGATGAATGAATTAATTTGAACAAACTCTGCATATTTGTTATACACTGCACAAAAGTTTTATGCCTCCTCCCCTTTTCCAATTTTTTAATCATTTGAGTAAAAGAAGATGACATCACCCTTATGGCAGAAAGTGAAGAAGAACTAAAGAGCTTCTTGATGAAAGTGGAAGAGGAGAGTGAAAAGGTTGGCTTAAAGCTCAACATTCAGAAAACTAAGATCATGGAATCTGGTTACTATGTGTGACCAGATTTGATGGAAATAGATGGGGAAACAGTGGAAACAGTGTCAGACTTTATTTTGGGGGGCTCCAAAATCACTGCAGATGCTGATTGCAGCCATGAAATTAAAATACACTTACTCCTTGGAAGGAAAGTCATGACCAACCTAGACAGCATATTAAAAAGCAGAGGCATTACTTTGCCAACAAAAGTTCATCTAGTCAAGGCTATGGTTTTTCCAGTGGTCATGTATGGATGTGAGAGTTGGACTATAAAGAAAGCCGGGCACTGAAGAATTGATGCTTTTGAAATGTGGTTAGAGAAGACACTTGAGAGTCCCTTGGACTGCAAGAAGATCCAACCAGTCCATCCTAAAGGAGATCAGTCCTGGGTGTTCATTGAAAGGACTGATGTTGAAGCTGAAACTCCAATACTTTGGCCACCTGATGCGGAGAGCTGACTCACTTGAAAAGACCCTAACACTGTGAAAGATTGAGGGCAGGAGGAGAAGGGGCTGACAGAGGATGAGATGGCTGGATGGCATCACCGACTTGATGGACATGGGTTTGGGTGAACTCCTGGAGTTGGTGATGGACACGGTGGTCTGGCGTGCTGTGGTTCATGGGTTGCAAAGAGTTGGACACAACTGTGAGACTGAACTGAAAAGAAGGAGAATTGGTGTCTTGGAACTGAGTATCAGTTGTTTTCATAATATTATACTCATTCGTAAATTTAGGGAAACTTTCACAGCATTCAGTGACCCAAACAACTGGAGAATTAAATTTTTTCATGGGATATCCACAATGAAGTAAATAAATTAACTTCTTACAATAAAATAAGTTCTCAGAAATGTCAAAGTCTTCAAATGCTTAACAGTGATCAATAGTATCGGAAAGCCATCAGTGGCTGAATTTCTCACCAGATACTCCACACTAGGACATGAAAGAAGTCCTTCAACCACTCTGAGATTTTCCTTTGATATTCCTCAAGTGATGACCTCAGCCAAACACAATTCATTAACCAGTGGCAGAGATTATACATTTTAGATAGATGACAGCAGTCCACTCAAATCCAATAGACCCTCAAGACAAGATGAAGAAATGCTGTCTTCCAATATTGATGTTAATAAGAATCACATACTCAAAGCAAGGCATAAATATCAACCATTCAATATTTTAATTGGTTCTCCCTAAGATTAAGGTGCCAAGAAGTAACGGTCCTAACACTATGTGAGTGTAAAATAAGAAATCATTAGTAAAGATGTCACAGGCACAAGGAGTAAAGGTCAGTATAATAAAATGGGAGATAGTTCAGTTCAGTTGCTCAGTCGTGTCCAACTCTTTGTGACCCCATGGACTGAAGCATGCCAGGCTTCTTTATCACCAATTCTTGGAGCTTACTCAAACGCATGTCCATAGAGTCAGTGATGCCATCTGACCACCTCATCCTCTGTCATCCCTTCTCCTCCGGCCTTTGATCTTTCCTAGCACCAGAGTCTTTTCCAATGAGTCAGTTCTTCACATTAGGTGGCCATAGTATTGGAGTTTCAGCATCAGCCCTTCCAATGAATATTCAAGACTGATTTCCTCTAGTATTGATTGGTTGGATCTCCTTGCAGTCCAAGGGACTCTCAAGAGTCTTCTCCCAACACTACAGTTCAAAAGCATCAACTCTTTGGCGCTGAGCTTTGTTTATAGTCCAACTCTCACACCCATACATGACTCCTGGAAAAACCATAGCTTTGACTAGACGGACCTTTGTTGGCAAAATAATGTCTCTGCTTTTAAATATGCCTGAAATTAAAAGACACTTGCTCCTTGGAAGAAAAGCTATGACAAACCTAGACAGTGTATTAAAAAGCAGAGACATCACTAAGCTTCAATATAGTTTTTTAGTTTTTTTAAGATTAAAAGTTCAATACTGCCACCAGCATTTGACAGTTACATTTTTCAGAAGCAATGAACACACTAATTCTCAAATAAATATCTTTTGAGAAAAGGCAATATAAATCATTTCCCCAGAATTTTGATTAGCTCTGTTTAAAGAGCTAAAACCAAGTTTCTGAATCTGGATTCTGAACTCTGGTTCTGAATCTCTATGGTGTGTGAACCTGCACAGAAAGTTCCAACAGCTGACAATACAGATTACTCAGTGACTGTCTGGGTCAGGGGACACTGAAATGGTTATTCTAGAGTCATGTGATGTTTATAAGTCCACTTAAGTGATGCATATGAGAAGATAGCTCTCTACCATCTACTAAGCTCTCTCTATCCCCTATTCTATACAAATGTTTGTTTTAAACTTTCTTTACACTTCATGAGTTTTATCTCTCTACCTTACTGAGTGAATTTCAAAAATTACTAACAATAGTGTAATACAAAAAAGTTCATTTTTTGAAAGTATGAACATACAGCTATGAGTACAAATTGTTTTACAAAATATGTTCAGTTATGACCAACTATTTGTAATCCCATGGACCATAACCCACCAGGCCCCTCCATCCATGGAATTCTCCAGGCAAGAATACTGGAGTGGGTTGCCATTTCTTTCTCTAAGGGATTTTCCCAACCCAGGGATCAAACCCAGGTATCTCACCTTGTAGGCAGGCTATTTAGAATCTGAGCCACCAGGGAAGCCCTGTTTTAGAGAGACTAGCATTAAAAGTATCAAAAAGATCTCTAATATCACCCATCTATTAAAAGTATAATCAGCAAAGGAAGCTGTCTTTGCATTTCTCAAAAGAAGCTAGAGCACTGCTAATGTTTTTTTTATCTTTTTCTGAATTAGAAGACTTATAAAAATACAATGAAGAGATACACAACAGGAGACAGGCCGACCATGAGTTTAATACCGTATAAGCTTTGGAATCCTCCCTTGCCTGGATGCCTCCTAAGGCCCTGGATGTGGACAGGACCCACGAATTTGTGCACATTTTGTAAAATTTCCAAAGAAAATGCTGTTTTTTTGGTAAAACTTTTCTTAATGAGAACTCTAAATAATTCATTCTTGAACACAATTATGGACGGCTCCTTATGAATGAATTTATTTTTCTTTCTAGACTTGACCACCCATGATAGAGAAGGTGGGGCTTCCCAGGTGATGCTAGTGGTAAAGAACCCATATACAAGTGCAGGAGAAGTGAGAGGCATGGGTTTGATCTCTGGGTCAGAAAGACCCCCTGGAGAAGGGCATGGCAACCCACTCCAGCATTCTTGCCTAGAGAATCCCATGGACGGAGGAACCTGGTGGGCCAAGTCCATAGGGTTGCAAAGAGTCAGACACTACTGAAGCAACTTAGCACACACACAATAAAGACAATAGTCTCCAGAGTCCATTTTCTGATAGCTCAACCTTTAAAATACTAAGATTTTATGTGACCAATTATATTGTAATTTCTTTCTCAAATTTTAATTCTTAAAATATGAGAGTGGTATAGATTTTATTTTTCAACTCTCCTGATGGATGATTCATAAAAGTTTTAGCCCTTACACTTCATACATGTGTTATTAATTAAATTCTATTACCATAAATGCTTCCAGGAGAGATCTGAAAACTAAGGGAAAACTTCCCAGTTTATTGTTGCTTCATGCTTCCTTTGATTAATCTTCAGGAAGCCAAAGGAACAAGAGCCACTTATTTTGAAATGCAGAACTGGGAAACAATGGCTTGGCATTGCTTAACTGTCATATCTTACTACTGTCAGGCAAGACTGCTCTAGGTTAGCTACTGTGATTTTTTAGGGTGCTCAAGTCCAAGATAAAGTCAGTTCTCTGACTCATTCTTTTATTTCAAAACCGGTCCTACACATCTGTGAGCTAACAGCAAAACATACTTTTTAGGGCCAGTCAATCAGGCCAAGTAAAAGAAGTGATTTAATGAATATCTGTATTATGGACTGAATGTTTGTGTCTCTCCAAAGTTACATGTTGAAATCCTAACCCCTAATGTGATGGTATTAAGAGGTAGGGTTTGGGGGAGGTGATTAGGTCATGAGAATGGAATCCTCATGAATAGGATTAGTATCCTCATAAAAGGGACCCCAGAGAGCACCCTCACGCTCTTCACCATGTGCATATACAAGGAATTTGCAGTCTCCACTATTCAAAATCCCCCAAAGTGAAAACAAACCAAATGTCCATCAACTGATGAATGGATAAACAAAATGAGGTCTCTCCATACAATGGCATATTATTTGACAATGTAAAAGAATGACATACTGATAACATGTTAAACATGGATACACTTTGAAAATATTATGGTAAGTGAAAGAAGTCACAAAGATCACATGTTATATGATTCCATTTTTATGAAATAGGCAAATCCAGAGACAGAAAACAGTACGTAGTGGCCAGGGGCTGGGGAAGGTGGAAATGGAGAGTGACTGTTACTAGCTATGAGGTTCTTTTAGAGATAATGGAGCTATTTTGGAATTGGATAGTGGTGACAGTTGCACAAATCTCTGACAATGCTAAAAACAAACAAACAAACAGACCACTGAATTATCTACTTCAAAAGGGTGAATTGTAGGATATGTGAATTATATCTCAATAAAGCTGTTTAAAAAAAAAAAAACAAAAGAAGAATTTGGCAGTCTGCAACCAGGGAACAGGCTCCCACAGACGCCAAGTCTTCCAGCACATTGATCTTGGACTTCTAGCCAAGAGCCGTGAGACATGAATGTCTGTGGCTATCCAGTCTGTGTATTTTAGGGACAGCAGCTGAACATAACCAAGGCAATCTACAGACGTTTGAATCAGTGGGGCCTACACAGCTCCACCCTGGAATGGTCAGAAAATGAATATGTCCTATTAGAAATCCAATTTTTGATATTTATTCAGATCAAGTATTAAAAAGGTAGACAAAGGTACTTGTGTCCAAATACGGTATGTAAAAGTCTATCTGCCATAACATATTTCAGATGAAATGAATTTGACATCCTATACAGCATGAGGAAAACTGAGTCTGTGGCAGAATCAGCCAAATATATATTTTTAATTATATAAAGTCAGTCTTGAGGGCTTCCCAGGTGGCAGAGTAGGAAAGAATCTGTCTGCCAGTGCAGGAGACACAGGAGACGTGGGCTCGATCCCTGGGTTGGTAAGAGTCCCTGAAGAAGGAAATGGCAACCTGCTCCAGTATTCTTGACTGGGAAGACAGAGGCGCCTGCCAGGCTACAGTCTATGGGGTCAAAGAGCTGGACATGACTGAGCAACTGAGCATGCACGCACGCAAAGTCAGTCTCAGCTTTTCAAGTTTTTGATGAGGAAGTATTAGAACTGACTTTGCACCTCTGAGTATAAACAGCTGAAGAGTATTGTACCGCCAACAATGCCACCTTCCACGGATTGGCTTTTTGACTGAATATTATCTACAGTCAAACAAAAAGCAATATTAAAGTCCAGATGGGTGAGGAAAGGGTAGTCTGAGTGACTGAACTGAAATGAACTGAAGTCTTTATTCCAGATGCAAACAGAATAATTTTTTGTCTTCAGGAAGTCAGAACTGACAGAAAGGAAATGAGATTTGGCTAGGCTTAAAACCACCAGGGTATGAATGACTAGTCACATGGCCTTGGGTAAGCTACAGCCTTGACCTTATAAACCTTAGTTCCCATTTAGGTAAAACGAAGCTAATAATGCCTTCTTTATTGGTTGCAAAGATTAAATTAAATGAAGTATTTGACTGCTTAGCCTTGAATGTGGCTCACAGTCCATTCTCTATAAACATTTGTTTTTCCTTGCCCTCTCCTTACTCCACGTTGTTTTTTATCCCAGGTGGTGATATAAATTCAGTGTTTCACAAATGATTCCATAGTAATCATATATTAAGATGGACTGTAAGAATAGAAAATGAATTCTTATGGTTATTAGTTTTTCTTCCTTTCCATTTACTTATTGTGGATGCTCTGTGCAGCTTGTGGGATCTCAGTCCCCCGACCAGGGATTGAACCCAGGCCACAGCAGTGGAAGTGCTGAATCCTAAGCATTAGACCACCAGGAAACTCCCACTTGTCTTCCTTTTAAATGACCAGCTTGACTTCATTACAGTGGCTGCTTAGAGAAGGAAGCCCGAAGATTCAATTCTTGCTTTGACATGTTTGGGATAGGTATATCCTCTGTGGACAGTGTTTTGTCATTTGTAAAACATGATTTTTGATAACACCTTCCCTATCTACCTTCATCTGACACAGTTCACCATACCCTTCTCCCTTGTATCACTTCCAGTCTAGGACAACACACCTGTCTGGTTTTCCTTCTCATGGGTTTTACCCTGCGTCATTTTCTTCTCTGTCTATACTTCCTTTCTTAATGATGTGATCAAAATCATGGCATTAAATGCTCCCAGATGTTAACTCCCAAACACACATCTCTGGTTTAGGTGTCTCTGATGAACTCTGGACTTAAATCTAAACGCCTATTCAATCTTGAAGCTCTAACAGACATTTCAAACACTGTGTCCAAGTTTCATCTTTTTTTCTAAATCAGCTCCACTTTCCCTACCTCAAATGATATTCCAGTTACTGTGGCCAAAAATCTCACAACTCTACTTAATGATCCCACTGCTCAAAGTCTATACCATATCCAATTTATCAGCTAACCTACAAGCTCTAGCTTCAAAATGCATCCAGAAACTGTCCCTTCTCACTACTTCCATTGTACCATGTGGTATGAGCACCATTGTCTCTTGCCTGGACCACTGCAGTAGACTCCTGACGAACCTTCTACTCTGTCCTGTCCCTGTAGAACTTAATCTCAACACATCCATTAAGATGATGCTTCAAAATGCTAAATCAGATTGCGGCACCTTGGATTAGATCTTCATTTCACCAGATAAAGGTAGACGTCCTATATGATTTGGCCTCATTGCCTTTCAGACTTTCCTTAAAACTTTCCTAAACATTTGCTCCAGGGACAAAGGCCTCCTTCTTCATCCTAAAACAGGCCAGGCTCTGACTATTTTCTCTGCCTGAAAGCCTCTTCCTTCAGATGTCTACTAAGTCCCTCACGTCTTCTAGTTTATTGTCAATATTCCTCCCTGATGAGGTCTACTCTGATGACCCTAATAATACCACAACCTCACCTTCACCTGACCTTTTCCTTTCCAAACTCCAGATTCCCTTTATCCTGTTTCGATTTCTTTTTTTTTTCATTTCAGCTGTAATTCTAACATGGTATATAATGTGCTTATGTTTTGAGGGTAGGGGGCTTCCCAGATGACACTAGTGGTAAAGAACTTGCAGGCCAATGCAGGGACACATGACACGTGGGTTTGATCCCTGGGTCGGGAAGATCACTTGGAGGAGGACATGGAAACCCACTCCAGTCTTCTTGCCTGGAAAATCCCATGGACAGAGGAGCCTGGTGGGCTGCAGTGTAAGGTCATAAAAAGTCAGACACAACTGAAGTGACTTAGCACAGCACACACTGAGGACAGGGGCCTTTATGTCTTTACTAGTATCTTAAGAGCCAGCAATTATGCTTGGTGTATAGTAGATACTCAATAAATATTTGCCAAATGAAGAAATGAATTTAACTATGGGGAAAATGAAAATGGAATATAAAGAGCTATGCTTAATTTCTTAAATTAAGAAGGGATGCACAAGACCAAACAATGAAAATATCTGAAGCCACCAATTTGAAAATAAAACTCTTAGTTTATTACAACATCACTGTAGAGAGTCAATTTTAATATAATATAGCAAAAAAAAAGGGGGCTTCTCTAGTGTCTCAGATGGTAAAGAATCTGCCAGCAATGCAGGAGACCTGGGTTCGATCCCTGGGTTGGGAAGATCCTCTGGAGAAGGGCATGGCAACTCACTCGAGTATTCTTGCCTGGAGAATCCCCATGGACAGAGGAGCCTGGTGGGCTACAGTCCATGGGGTCACAAAGAGTCAGACATGACTGAGCAACTAAGCATAGCACAGCAGCAACAAAAAATTAAACATGTGAATATATTTGATGCTAAAAATGATAGAAATCAACTCTTCAAATGTCTGAGTAGTTACTTTAAATGTAATTTTAAATTCCATAAATTACCATTCTTGTAAACACATCTCTGTCACTTAAAAGTAAAAATATATTTAATTAAAAATTCTAATGTTAATAATTGCATAGATAAATTTTATTTTTAAAACAAAATTGTTTGCTTCACAATGGGAGAAAATAATAGCAAATGAAGCAACTGACAAACAACTAATCTCAAAAATATACAAGCAACTCC
>SJYW01040117.1:1385968-1407539 GCA_006410735.1 Raphicerus campestris
GACATGGAAGCAACCTAGATATCCATCAGCAGACTAATGGATAAGAAAGCTGTGGTACATATACACAATGGAATATTACTCAGCCATTAAAAAGAATACATTTGAATCAGTTCTAATGAGGTGGATGAAACTGGAGCCTATTATACAGAGTGAAGTAAACCAGAAAGAAAAACACCAATACAGTATACTAACGCATATATATGGAACTTAGAAAGATGGTAATGATAACCCTGTATGTGAGACAGCACAAGAGACACAGATGTATAAAACAGTGTTTTGGACTCTGTGAGAGAGGGAGAGAGTGGGATGATTTGGGAGAATGGCATTGAAACATGTATAATATCATATATGAAACGAATCACCAGTCCAGGTTTGATACAGGGTGCAGGATGCTTGGGGCTGGTGCACTGGGATGGCCCAGAGGGATGGTACGGGGAGGGGGGAGGGAGCGGGGTTCAGGATGGGGAACACGTGTATACCTGTGGCAGATTCATGTTGATGTATGGCAAAACCAACACAATATTGTAAAGTAATTAATGTCCAATTAAAATAAATATATTTATATGTAAATAAATAAATAAAAGTTTTTATGGACAATTTAAAACAGCACTGTGATGGTTAATTTTGTGTCAACTTGGGTGGGCCACAATGCCCAGATATGTGGTCAAACATTATTCTGGATGTTTCCATGAGAGTGTTTTCTGGATGTTTCTATGAGAGTGTTTTGGATGAGATTAACATTCAAGTGGGTAGAATTTGAGTAAAGCAGATTCCCCTCCATAGTGTAGGTGGGCCTCAACTAACCAGTAGAAGTTCAGAATAGAACAAAAGACTGACCTCCCCCAAGCAAGAGGGAATTCTGCCTACAGACAGCCTTGGAACTTAAAACTGCAGCACTGGCTCCTCCTGGGTCTCCAGCTCGCTGGACCACTGCGCAGACTTTGGATTTGCTTGCCTTCTTAATCACATGAGCCAGTTCCTTAAAATAAACCTCTCCACCTATCTATCTGGGGTTTCCCAGGTGGTACTAGTGGTAAAGAAGCTGCCTGCCAATGCAGGAAACATAAGAGATGTGGGTTTGATCCCTGGGTTGGGAAGATCCCCTAGAGAAGAACATGGCAACCCACCCTAGTATTCTTGCCCTGATAATCTCATGGACAGAGGAGCCTGGTGGGCTATGGTACATAGGATTGCAAAGAGACAGACACAACTGAAGTGACTTAGCACAGCACAGCATACCTATCTATACACACACACACATATCCCATTGACTCTGTTTCTTTGGAGAATTCTGACTAAAATACAAGCATCATAATGAGTTACAGTGATAAATTAATCTTGAAGTGTTTAATACAACTCTTCTTTGTTCCTTTTGGAGATTCGGCAACACACTGTAATTTTAAAAAATGTAATCAACTATTTTCTGAGAAAGCTGATCTAGAACAACCTTACAAAATCAATCACCATCTTTATAAGTCTTAAAAAATACCCTTCTGGGAGTCATGTCTATGTCTTCAAGAACATGTTTTTTAATCTTCCTTATCATTTTCACATAGTCTTCACTTGGAAGAGAAGTATGGACTCCAAAATTCTCCATTAAGATTCTTTCCAATATTCAAGGTCCCTCTTAAATCTTACCCCCTCCAGGAACTTCTCCAGTGGAAGCTCTGAATAACATCTGGACTACCCATGGAGCTTTCCTTTTTGAATCTACTTTGATAAAATTAAATAGCATTTAAAGATTTGCCACATTTGGTGGGTTTTGTGACACCATTCCCTCTTGATTCTTTTTTCTGATTTCCTTTTCTGTCTTCTGTCCCTCAGATTGGCCGCTGACATTTAGCATTTCAAAGAAGGATGAAATTTCCACAATCATAAAGATTTGACAAACACTGGGTAAGCAAGGTAAATAAAGTTACTACTGTAGAATTTTTTTAGAGCTTGTAGTACACTAAGGAATCAAAGGGGGAAGCTCTGAAGAAAGCTCAATGTGATCAGATTGTGTTTTCAGAATCTAACTCTTGTAGGAGTCAGGCAGATGAATCATGAACTTGTTCACATCTGTATTCATTCTTAGCTATTTTCCAAGAAGAACTATGACTTAGAGAATAAGACAAAAAGTCCAAGAAAATATCACGTAGGAGATTGAGAGTGAAGTGGAGTCGCTCAGTCGTATCTAATTCTTTGTGACCCCCATGGACTATAGCCTACCACACTCCTCCATCCATAGGATTTTCCAGGCAAGAGTACTGGAGTGGGGTGCCATTTCCTTCTCCAGGGGATCTTCCTGACCCAAGGATCAAACCTGGGTTTCCCACAATGTAGGAAGATGTTTTACCATCTCAGCCACTAGGGAAGTCTTTTAGAAGATTGAGAAGAGGTAATCAAAGAAGTAAGAGAAATCAGGAAAGAATGTTGTCATGGAAATCAAGGATGGGCAGACTTGCAAGGAGGGAGTATCAACAGTGTCTTGATGTCCTAGAGGTCAACTAAGATTTAAATGAAAGTAAGACTGAGTGACTGAACTGCACTGAACTGAACTGAAGTCATGAATTTAGGAAAAAATAAGTTACAGGTGATACAATGCTAGTGATTGCAATGGCGTGGAAAGGGGCAGTTTGATGTGGGTTGAATGGTCAGTGAAAAACGGAGAAATAAATATAGAGCACCAATTCACAGCATTTGGCTACAGAATCATGGTAGAGTTTTTCCCTCTCAAAACTGTGGAGCCTTAACCATACAAGCCTGTGATAAAAGAGCTAATAATGACCTTAAGTTGAAGATACATGAGATAGGGAATAATTGCTTAAGAAAAGGACTCAGGGAGCCTAGAAAAAGAGCATCGTGACCACAGGTAAGGGAATGGCTTTCAACAGGAGAAACTCCTCTTCCTTTGATTCAGGAGGGAAACAGCTATGAATGAATACAGATGTGGACAAGTTTGCAACTCATCTGCCTGACTCCTATAAGAGTTATAGATTCTGGAAACAAATCTGATCAATACTTAGCTTCCTTCAGAGCTTCCCCTTTGCCTTCAGGAGGAATTCCAAGTTCCTTCAAATGGCTTTCCAGAGCTAGTTCCTGTCTTTCAGTCTCCCCCTCACGCACTACCACCGTATCCTACATTCAAGTTACCCACTATAGAGATCCCATTCACATAGGTTCTTTCCACTCCAAATGCCTTTGTGGTCTCCATTCTCTCTGCTGAAAATGCCAGCTTGCCAACATTCCCCTGAGAAATGGTGAATGTCTCTGTTTAAGTCAACCACCAGCTGAAATATTAGGAAAGGAAAAGCCTTCTCCACTCCTTCTGTCCTTCTATACATATTCATCCATCCACCTGACAGAGCATTTTTCACAAGCCCGTATTTGCTTATTTTTACAAACCGTCTTTTACATAGCTGATTCTTTCACTGGGTAGTGTTGGCACATGGTGATATTATGAACTGCCCGACATATTTGTACCTACAGGGTGCTTAACACACAAAAGGAGATAATTACATGTCTGTTGTAAACAAGACTGAACATGTTTTGTCTTCAAATCAGATGTACAAATTTTTACTATATTTTATATGTACTATAAACTATATATATTTTTATAGCAAACTCTACATATTTTATATAGTACTATAAACTATATATCTAGTGTAAAATACATTTTAAATATGCTATAAACTATATATATTTTTAAGTAGCACAATACCTGACATACTAGACCAATGAATGTGAAAGTCTCTCAGTCATGTCTGACTCTTTGTGACCCCATGGACTGTATTGTCCATAGAATTCTCCAGGCCAGAATACTGGAGTGGGTAGCCTTTCCCTTTTCCAGGGGATCTTCCCAACCCAGGGATTGAATCCAGGTCTCCCGCATTGCAGGTGGATTCTTTACCAGCTGAGCCACAAGGGAAGTCCAAGAATACTGGAGTGGGTAGCCTATCCCTTCTCTCATGGATCTTCCCAACCCAGAAATGGAACTGGGGTCTCCTGCATTGCAGGCAGATTCTTCACCGAGCTATCAGGGGAGCCTTCCAACAGAGAAGACTAGTCAAATTAAAGTATTAAGCTTTAGTTATATTTTAACATTTCTTTGACAATATTAAAAATTTATAATCTCTTTGTACAAAAAGCTAAAAGTAATACTGATACTTGTTACTCAGTCACTAAGTCTTCTCTGACTCTGTGACCCCACGGACTGTAGCACACCAGGCTTCCCTGTCCTTTACCATCTCTTGGAGTTTGCTCAAACTCATGTCCATTGAGTCAGTGATGCCATCCAACCGTTTCATCCTCTGTCACCCCCTTCTCCTCCATAACTCTAAACTAGCAATACCTTCACTATATATAAAAGAAAAAAAAAACTAGCATATGTTAGTGAAATGTGCATACATGCACACATGGTTCTTCTATAGTATAGTCTATAAAGTCATTATTTTTAACATTTTTCTTGTATTTAACTTTTTTTTTCACATCAGCTAAAAGTGGACTTCAGAAAGGGAAAAGTTGTTCTCTAGAAATAGAATATCTAATAAATTTCCTATCTTCAACTGCCACACTGAAGAATTTAGGGCAAATATGAAATACATGTAATTTAAATTTATATATTTTAATTAATTGGTCCTCAGCACTATCAAAACCTCTTTGCATAATAAATCTTTGATGCTTTTTTTATTATCCTGCATTAGCAGGTGGATTCTTTTCCACTGTACCACCTGGAAAGCCCTTTTTAAATGACTTTGAAACAAAATTTATAGATAATATAACACTATATATATTCATGTGTATGAATAAATATACAGAATTTGGAAAACTAAATGTAGTATTTCTTTAATATTGCTGCTGCTGCTAAGTTGCTTCAGTCGTGTCCGACTCTGTGCAACCCTATAGACACNATATTTTATATAGTACTATAAACTATATATCTAGTGTAAAATACATTTTAAATATGCTATAAACTATATATATTTTTAAGTAGCACAATACCTGACATACTAGACCAATGAATGTGAAAGTCTCTCAGTCATGTCTGACTCTTTGTGACACCATGGACTGTATTGTCCATAGAATTCTCCAGGCCAGAATACTGGAGTGGGTAGCCTTTCCCTTTTCCAGGGGATCTTCCCAACCCAGGGATTGAATCCAGGTCTCCCGCATTGCAGGTGGATTCTTTACCAGCTGAGCCACAAGGGAAGTCCAAGAATACTGGAGTGGGTAGCCTATCCCTTCTCTCATGGATCTTCCCAACCCAGAAATGGAACTGGGGTCTCCTGCATTGCAGGCAGATTCTTCACCGAGCTATCAGGGGAGCCTTCCAACAGAGAAGACTAGTCAAATTAAAGTATTAAGCTTTAGTTATATTTTAACATTTCTTTGACAATATTAAAAATTTATAATCTCTTTGTACAAAAAGCTAAAAGTAATACTGATACTTGTTACTCAGTCACTAAGTCTTCTCTGACTCTGTGACCCCACGGACTGTAGCACACCAGGCTTCCCTGTCCTTTACCATCTCTTGGAGTTTGCTCAAACTCATGTCCATTGAGTCAGTGATGCCATCCAACCGTTTCATCCTCTGTCACCCCCTTCTCCTCCATAACTCTAAACTAGCAATACCTTCACTATATATAAAAGAAAAAAAAAACTAGCATATGTTAGTGAAATGTGCATACATGCACACATGGTTCTTCTATAGTATAGTCTATAAAGTCATTATTTTTAACATTTTTCTTGTATTTAACTTTTTTTTTCACATCAGCTAAAAGTGGACTTCAGAAAGGGAAAAGTTGTTCTCTAGAAATAGAATATCTAATAAATTTCCTATCTTCAACTGCCACACTGAAGAATTTAGGGCAAATATGAAATACATGTAATTTAAATTTATATATTTTAATTAATTGGTCCTCAGCACTATCAAAACCTCTTTGCATAATAAATCTTTGATGCTTTTTTTATTATCCTGCATTAGCAGGTGGATTCTTTTCCACTGTACCACCTGGAAAGCCCTTTTTAAATGACTTTGAAACAAAATTTATAGATAATATAACACTATATATATTCATGTGTATGAATAAATATACAGAATTTGGAAAACTAAATGTAGTATTTCTTTAATATTGCTGCTGCTGCTAAGTTGCTTCAGTCGTGTCCGACTCTGTGCAACCCTATAGACACCGCCCACAAGGTTCCCCTGTCCCTGGGATTCTCCAGGCAAGAACACTGGAGTGGGTTGCCATTTCCTTCTCCTATGCATGAAAGTGAAAAGTGAAAGTGAAGTCGCTCAGTTGTGTCCGACTCTTAGTGACCCCATGGACTGCAGCCTTCCAGGCTCCTCCATCCATGGGATTTTCCAGGCAAGAGTACTGGAGTGGGTTGCCATTGCCATCTCTGTCTTTAATATTAAGAAGAAATAAAAGGAAAACAACTTATAGTAACATAATATAGGTTTCAATTTATAAATGCTTATACATGGTACAATAGAAGACACAATGAAGAAGTCAGATATTAATCTATATTTATAATGTTAATAATATTATTGACAATAGTCAACATACAGACACGGGTACAGAAACTGTGGTTTCTTTATATATATGTGTGTAAAATATAATTCTATGTATATTATAGAATATTGTTGTTTTGTCTCTAAGTCACATCTGACTCTTAGGCCATGTCTGACTCTTTTGCAACCCCATGGACTGTAGCCCGCTGGGCTCCTCTGTCCATGGATTTTACAGGGAAGAATACTGGAGTGATTCCTTCTACCAGAGATCTTAACCCAGGGACTGAAGCCAAGTTTCCAAGAATGGCAGGCAGATTCTTTACCACTGAGTCACCTGGAAGCCCACTACAGAATATTATCCAGTCATTAAAAAGAGTGAAATTTTGCCATCTGCAACAACATGAATGAATATTACACTATGTGAAATAAATCACACAGAGAAAGACAAATACCATATAATCTCTCTTATATGTAGAATATTTTAAAAATTAAAAAAAAATTTTAAGCTCATAAATGGGACCTCCCTATAGTTCAGTGGTTAAGACTCTGTGCTGAATTTGGTCCCTGGTTAGGGAACTAAGATCTCGCATGCTACTTGGTATGGCAAAAAAAAAAAAACACACAAACTCATAAAAAATAAGGTTAAATTGGATTTAAGAGATGTAAGAAAACCAGAAGTCATTCCAAATGGTACAGAAAAGTAAAGAACAGGATTACTGTGGACTTTAGAATAAAAACTTGTATATTTAGATATACACTAAGGTTGCACAACAACAAAAAAACTGTGTTTGTAGGGTAAAAAAAATTTGCACATATATGAACATGCAATGATATCTGAGAAAGTCATGAAGAATGAAAGGTGAGAGACACAGGTAAGTTCTTTATTTTGCAGTGTGGTCTGGACTTACCTAGTGGTTCAGATAGTAAGGAGTCTGCCTGCAATGTGGGAGACCCGGGTTCGATCCCTGGGTTGGGAAGATCCCCTGGAGAAGGAAATGGCAAACAACTCCAGTATTCTTGCTGAGGAAATCCCATGGACAGAGGAGCCTGGCAGGCTATAGTCCATGGGGTAACAAAGAGTCAGACATGACTGGGCGACTTCATTTTCTTTCTCTTTCTGGCTCACTGATGTTTATCAGCTTGGCTCTTGCCTAACAAATCTGCAGCATTCAGCCATCACTGGGGCAGTCAAATAGGTCCCACAGAACTCCACGGCGCCCTCTGAAGCAGGAACCCCCCCTTCTGATGGTAGTTCCCAACTGAATTCCTTGAACACAGTCTGAGCTAACAAATTTGGAAGCTGTGTATAATAAACTGAGAGTGTTCCCCACTTATAAAGCTGATGTAACAAAACTATAAAGTTAATTTTTCAAGAGTGAAACTTATCAATATTATGATCCACTGGTGGCACCTGTTCTTGTAACAAAATTGCAAATTGGGTACTGAAGAGGATACAGGAGTCATTTAAGACCTATTTTATACAGTTTGGAAGCTTTTCAATTATGTTACTTTCTATCTTACCTCTTTCAACTTTGAATTACTCACTGTCCCTAATCAAAGGCCAATATAATTCTTCCTACTCACAATATGCTGTATTTCAAAGGACAACGTTTTCAGCTNACACACAAACTCATAAAAAATAAGGTTAAATTGGATTTAAGAGATGTAAGAAAACCAGAAGTCATTCCAAATGGTACAGAAAAGTAAAGAACAGGATTACTGTGGACTTTAGAATAAAAACTTGTATATTTAGATATACACTAAGGTTGCACAACAACAAAAAAACTGTGTTTGTAGGGTAAAAAAAATTTGCACATATATGAACATGCAATGATATCTGAGAAAGTCATGAAGAATGAAAGGTGAGAGACACAGGTAAGTTCTTTATTTTGCAGTGTGGTCTGGACTTACCTAGTGGTTCAGATAGTAAGGAGTCTGCCTGCAATGTGGGAGACCCGGGTTCGATCCCTGGGTTGGGAAGATCCCCTGGAGAAGGAAATGGCAAACAACTCCAGTATTCTTGCTGAGGAAATCCCATGGACAGAGGAGCCTGGCAGGCTATAGTCCATGGGGTAACAAAGAGTCAGACATGACTGGGCGACTTCATTTTCTTTCTCTTTCTGGCTCACTGATGTTTATCAGCTTGGCTCTTGCCTAACAAATCTGCAGCATTCAGCCATCACTGGGGCAGTCAAATAGGTCCCACAGAACTCCACGGCGCCCTCTGAAGCAGGAACCCCCCCTTCTGATGGTAGTTCCCAACTGAATTCCTTGAACACAGTCTGAGCTAACAAATTTGGAAGCTGTGTATAATAAACTGAGAGTGTTCCCCACTTATAAAGCTGATGTAACAAAACTATAAAGTTAATTTTTCAAGAGTGAAACTTATCAATATTATGATCCACTGGTGGCACCTGTTCTTGTAACAAAATTGCAAATTGGGTACTGAAGAGGATACAGGAGTCATTTAAGACCTATTTTATACAGTTTGGAAGCTTTTCAATTATGTTACTTTCTATCTTACCTCTTTCAACTTTGAATTACTCACTGTCCCTAATCAAAGGCCAATATAATTCTTCCTACTCACAATATGCTGTATTTCAAAGGACAACGTTTTCAGCTAAGAAAATTTTAACTAACTTTGATGAACTTAACTAGAATAATTAATGTCTCTTAAGTCTCCTTATCTCTCAATAATGGTATACCTAGAACTATTTTTATTCTTTGTCAGGCATGTACTATCACACTTTTAGATGATCTTAAAGATCTCTGATCTAAATATTCATTGAAAATCTTCAAAAAGGTAAACATAGTATGAAATCATAGCCCATTTTTCCCCACCTTCAAAGATATAATGCACAGACTCATATGAATTAAACCATAAGCGCCTAGATCCTAATTAGGAACCCTGGCCTCGACATTCTAAAAGAGTCCCAAATACTTTCTGACTGATCCTGTTCCCATGGAAACTAAAGTTGAGAAGCAGCTTTTAAAAGACAAAAGAAATTGCAAAATGGTACCAAAGAAACGAGCTAAAAGACTTTTTCTGTATTTCAAAATAAAGGAAGAAACAATTAGCAATTTAAAAATATATATACAAAATTTAAGAAATGCATGATATATAAGAATATTTATTTTTGTTTAAAACAGCATCAATGCTTTTCTTTTAATATTAACTTTCAGAAAAAAGGCTAGAAAATTAGGACTTTTTTCATTTTCCTTTTAATGATCTGTGATGCTGTTAGGTTGACTAAATTCGATAATAAATCCCTGACGATATTGAATGTGCTCATTTTTGGATATTTTCCCCATTTACTTAAATAGGATTTTCAGATCATGAAATATTTATTGCAGGCTTATGGGTTACCCTTCAGGTTAATACTACTCTGAATTCAATTTGAGCTGTGAACGTGAAAGGCATTTATATATGCTGAGACAGCCACACTGAAAATATTACTAAATGTCAAGAAGTATTTTAATAACACATTAAGATATTTAAACTATGAACCACAGCCTAAACAAGATATTCAAATTATTTTCTTATTATGATAGGAGTTAGCCTTTGCACCGTGCCTGCAGGACGCTGCGCGCCAATTCTAAATCTGTCCGTAACAAGACTGAAGCTCCCTGTCTCCTCTCCTCCTGCATCCAATCTCCTCAGCCTTCTTGTCTCGATACTTTGTCTCCCACACACACACACACACACACACACACAAATGAGATGTGGAGTCAGCAATTTTAACTTCTTCTTGTCCTACCTCTGCGTATATCCCTAAAGACATCCTAAGCTTCTGCTTCTCGTGTATGAAACTGTGATAAAAATAGTTTCCAGCTACCACACAGGGATGTTAACACGAGAATTAAATACTATAATTCCTCTGAAAGCATTCTTCTTTTTTTTTTTCAATCCTAGAGTTCCATTCAAATGCTTTTTTTTTTTTTTTCACTCTTTAATCCCCCAGATTACCCATTACTTCATTCTGATCTTTCCTCTTCTTCATCTTTGGCCTCCAGATAACAGCTCACGTGGCAAAATTCCCTCTGGTGTCCAGGACTCTGTTCTGTTGATTGTCTGTTATTTCCTCAGGCACTTTTTCTTCATTGTCTCTGCTCCTTTAAATTCTTTAACTGAGCACATTCTCCAGAGGTCAGTCCCATGACCCTTACTAATCGACCTCCATGTTTCCTCCCAGAATGAATTTACCTTTCTATTTTTATTTACCACTTGAATAAAGGGGATAGGTACAGAGGAGTGACATGTCTCACCCTCTTTCCACTAGCCTAACAGACATTTTTAGTTGACTATTGTCTTGCCTCCTGAAGTATAAAAAGTAATCATTTCTATTCTATTTAAATATTACAATTTCTCCGGTTTTTCACATTTACAACTATTGTTTTGGTGTCTTTGATGTCCCCTATATTTGATCTACCACTAAGACTTACTAATTTCTATTTCATTATTTTTCATTACAGTTTTTTGCAGATTCTTTTGATGTCTTCATTGAATTGTTACAATATGATTTCTGATTTTGTTTTGCTTTTTTGGCCACAAGGTATGTGGGATCTTGGCTCCCAGACCAGGGACTGAACCTGCAGCCGCTGCACTGGAAGGCGAAGTCTTAACCACTGGACCACCAGGGAAGTCTTTGACTTTCTGTTTTAAATGTCTTCTGGATTTAACTCTCTTTAAACAATGTTTTGACAGCTGCCACTTTAATCTTGGAATCTATTACCTAATACCTAGGCTAAAGTTACCTCTTTCCTCTTCTTTATTCCATAGGTAAAGGGTCAAAATGACTGTTTACTTCAAATATCATTTTTTGGCATATTGCTTCACTCATCAAAGCTGGCATCAGCTCCCTGTTTCCTACCACATCAAATAGAAACTTTAAACAGAATACACAGGAGGACATGAGCTCCGTGAGTACCAAGCCACTTTGGGCACCCCATCTTACTCCTTCTAAAACAAACACTACTGTGTGGACCACAATAAACTGGAAAATTCTGAAAGAGATGGGAATACCAGACCACCTGATCTGCCTCTTGAGAAACCTGTATGTAGGTCAGGAAGCAACAGTTAGAACTGGACATGGAACAACACACTGGTTCCAAAGAGGAAAAAGAGTTTGTCAANTGAAAGAAGAGACAAATTACTGGTAACCCAAGGAGCTACTGTTTTATGTTTATACATAAACATGTATAGATATTTATGTTTACACAAACTGAACAAAAAGTTGGAAACACCTTCAGTATACATGATTTTTTTTAATCCCTTAAAAACCAAAGAGCAGTTTTCTTCAAATCCCTTATTCAATTGAATAAACTACATTTCAAATAATCAAACCATTTTCTGTGGGTACCTGTACATAGTTAATGATATATGATTGTGTATGTATATATTTCCGTAAACGATGTAAAAGACATACTTAGGACCTTCGCTGATGGCTCAGTGATGAATTCACCGGCCAAGACAGGAGACATGGGTTCGATCCCTCATCAGAGGTGATGCCGCATGCTGCAGGGCAACTAAGCCCCCACGCCACAAGTACTGACCCTGTGCTCTAGAGCCGGAGGCACAACTACAGAAGCCCACTCACCCTAGAGCCCTGCTCCGCGACAAGGAAACTCTCGTTGCCATGGCAACAAGAAGCTTTACGCGCTGCAACTCAAGAAAAGTCCAAGCAGCAACAAAGACTCAGCACAACCAGCTATATAAATAAATACTTTTAAAAAAAGACATACTTGGCAAGTAATTGTCTGGACCACTCTGACTGCATCCAACTGGTCTCCCCACGTCAACTCCCCACCTACCCCGTTCTGCCCAATCTTCATCCTCCACCCACTGTGTTCTCTTTCTGAAATGCAAATCTGACTAACATTCAGTGTTCAAAAGCCTTTGCTGGCTTCTCCTTGCTATAAATTCAAAATCCTAAATATGTGCGTCAACCTCCACCTGCTGCCTCTCACCTCGCGGCTGTCCACACTCTGGCCCCACACAGATTCTTTTATTCTTCCACCCTCTTTCTTCTCACTCTCCCCCAAGGACACCTGTGTACGCATGTCGTCGGCTCTATTGGTCTCTGCCATCTTCTTTACCCAGTTACAGTATGACCCTTCATAGATATAGAGATGAATGTGTGTGTGTTTTGTAATTAAACTTTAAAAAAATTCCAATCTTTTTTTACATTTTAAAGTTTTTATCTAACTATTTTACTTTATTCTATATTTTAGCCATGATGTGCAGCATGGAGCATCTTAATTTCCTGACCAAGGATCAAAGCTTTGCCCCCTGTGATGACAGCACAGAGTGTTAACCACTGAACCACCAGGGAAGTCCTTAAAATAAATTCTTAAAATAATGAAAGTAAATGAAACTTACTGCTTCATTCAAAGCTGTTTAAACTAGTACAATGCTTATGAAACAGTGTAGTTTTTGTCTAAACTCTCCAAAATGTCAGAAATCCATTATAAGTGATAATATGAATGATTAACTTCATGGCCCCCCAAATTTAACAGTAATAACAGTACCTGTTTTTTAAGTGCGTTACATGTGTGGACACGTTTCTTTCTCCCTCATCCTCTATGAGGTTATCGGTACTGTTATTGGAATTATCACTATTACAGATGGGTCAGCTGATGCACAAAAGTCAAATGAACTTGTCCAAGGTCAAAGAGCTAGTAAATGAACAGAGCTCAGCATTAGAGTACACGCTCTTTATCAGTACACTATGCCATCTGAAATACAACCCCCAAAATGCAAATATATAAGCAGCAATATAATTTAAAGGGGCTTTCCTGATGGCTCAGTTGGTAAAGAATCTGCCTGCAGTGCAGGAGACCCCAGTTCGATTCCTGGGTCCAGAAGATCCCCTGGAGAAGGGATAGGCTACCCACTCCAGCCTTCTTGGGGTTCCCTTGTGGCTCAGCTGGTAAAGAATCTGCCTGCAATGTGGGATGCCTGGGTTCGATCCCTGGGTTGGGAAGATCCCCTGAAGAAGGGAAAGGCTACCCACTCCAGTATTCTGCCCTGGAGAATTCCATGAACTGAATAGTCCATGGGGTTGTAAAGAGTCATAAAGAGTACAGACTCTACCAGTACACTATGCTATTTGAAATACAACTCCCAAAATGCGAATATATAAGCAGCAATATAATTGAAAAGGAAGAGTTATGGTTGCTCCATAGGTTCTAGAATGTTCTTGGCCACAGCACTGATTTCACACATCCTGATTTTGGTTGGTGTGGTAGAGAGAATAATGAGCCCCCAAAAGGTGTCCACAGCCTAAATCCAGAAACCTATAAATATGTTACTTTACTTAGTAAATAGGAAGTAAGGTTGTAGATGGAATTAATCACTAACTAGCTGCCCTTGAGATGAGTAGATTATTCTAGATTTCCCAGAAGGGCCTGATACAATTTTAAGGGTCCTTTTAAGTGGAAGGGGCTTCCCAGGTGGCACAGTGGTAAAGACACTGCCTGCCAATGCAGGAGACGCAGGAGACTCGGGTTCAATCCCTGGGTTGGGAAGATCCTCTGGAGTAGGAAATGGCAACCTGTTTCAGCATTCTTGCCTGGAAAAGTCCATGGACAGAGGAGCCCGGTGGGCTACAGTCCAGGAGGCCACAAGCTGAGCGACTGAGCATGCACACANCCCTTCATAGATATAGAGATGAATGTGTGTGTGTTTTGTAATTAAACTTTAAAAAAATTCCAATCTTTTTTTACATTTTAAAGTTTTTATCTAACTATTTTACTTTATTCTATATTTTAGCCATGATGTGCAGCATGGAGCATCTTAATTTCCTGACCAAGGATCAAAGCTTTGCCCCCTGTGATGACAGCACAGAGTGTTAACCACTGAACCACCAGGGAAGTCCTTAAAATAAATTCTTAAAATAATGAAAGTAAATGAAACTTACTGCTTCATTCAAAGCTGTTTAAACTAGTACAATGCTTATGAAACAGTGTAGTTTTTGTCTAAACTCTCCAAAATGTCAGAAATCCATTATAAGTGATAATATGAATGATTAACTTCATGGCCCCCCAAATTTAACAGTAATAACAGTACCTGTTTTTTAAGTGCGTTACATGTGTGGACACGTTTCTTTCTCCCTCATCCTCTATGAGGTTATCGGTACTGTTATTGGAATTATCACTATTACAGATGGGTCAGCTGATGCACAAAAGTCAAATGAACTTGTCCAAGGTCAAAGAGCTAGTAAATGAACAGAGCTCAGCATTAGAGTACACGCTCTTTATCAGTACACTATGCAATCTGAAATACAACCCCCAAAATGCAAATATATAAGCAGCAATATAATTTAAAGGGGCTTTCCTGATGGCTCAGTTGGTAAAGAATCTGCCTGCAGTGCAGGAGACCCCAGTTTGATTCCTGGGTCCGGAAGATCCCCTGGAGAAGGGATAGGCTACCCACTCCAGCCTTCTTGGGGTTCCCTTGTGGCTCAGCTGGTAAAGAATCTGCCTGCAATGTGGGATGCCTGGGTTCGATCCCTGGGTTGGGAAGATCCCCTGAAGAAGGGAAAGGCTACCCACTCCAGTATTCTGCCCTGGAGAATTCCATGAACTGAATAGTCCATGGGGTTGTAAAGAGTCATAAAGAGTACAGACTCTACCAGTACACTATGCTATTTGAAATACAACTCCCAAAATGCGAATATATAAGCAGCAATATAATTGAAAAGGAAGAGTTATGGTTGCTCCATAGGTTCTAGAATGTTCTTGGCCACAGCACTGATTTCACACATCCTGATTTTGGTTGGTGTGGTAGAGAGAATAATGAGCCCCCAAAAGGTGTCCACAGCCTAAATCCAGAAACCTATAAATATGTTACTTTACTTAGTAAATAGGAAGTAAGGTTGTAGATGGAATTAATCACTAACTAGCTGCCCTTGAGATGAGTAGATTATTCTAGATTTCCCAGAAGGGCCTGATACAATTTTAAGGGTCCTTTTAAGTGGAAGGGGCTTCCCAGGTGGCACAGTGGTAAAGACACTGCCTGCCAATGCAGGAGACGCAGGAGACTCGGGTTCAATCCCTGGGTTGGGAAGATCCTCTGGAGTAGGAAATGGCAACCTGTTTCAGCATTCTTGCCTGGAAAAGTCCATGGACAGAGGAGCCCGGTGGGCTACAGTCCAGGAGGCCACAAGCTGAGCGACTGAGCATGCACACAATAAATGGAAGAAGGAGGTAGAAGAGAGAGAACCAGAGATGCGGTGGCCTGGCACTGCTGGCTTCGCATCTGGAGGAATGGGGCCATGGCTTGCCTCTAGAAGCTAGAAAAGACTCAGAAAAAGGTTCTCTCTAGAAACTCTGGAAGGAGCACTACCTCTCCCATACCTTGATTTTAGCCCAGGGAGACTTATTTCATACTTCTGACCTCTAGAACTTTAAGATAAAAAGTTTACATTGTATTAAATGTATGATAATTTATTATTGTGGCAATAAGAAACTAATATAGTTAGGCTGTTTTTCTGAGCTCTGACCTCAGTAACAACTTCCAAGAAACTAGTGCCCAGTTTTAAGTTTTCTCTTTCTGCCAGAGAAAGCACTTGACCCAAATTCTGATTCCTCTTTTCCACCCTCCCCATCTTCGTCTTCAAAACATCAGTCTGGCAATACAGGTAGCCTGGAGTATTGGCTCAGCGGTGCTGTCACTACATTGCTGAGATGTAAAGAAATGTTATTTTAAACAATGGCTTTTATAGATTTCTGCTGGTGTGACTTTAACAAACACAGCAGCTCTTGCCTCTGTGGTCTAATACATCTTCTCCACCAAAGAGACCCACTGGAGGAAGCTGGTGTGATAGAAACCATGCGCAGAGCAAATATATGTGCATTCATATCGGCTCCTCTCCTTGAGCTGCTCCTGAAAGGGAAAGTGAAGGTCACTCAGTTGTGTGCAATTCTTTGTGACCCCGTGGACCTCTCCAGGCTAGAATACTGGAATGAGTAGCCTTCCCCTTCTCCAGGGGATCTTCCCGATCCAGGGATCGAACCGAGGTCTCCCATATTGCAGGCGGATTCTTTACCAGCTGAGCCACAAGGGAAGCCCAAGAATACTGGAGTGGATAGCCTACCCCTTCTCCAGTGGATCTTCTGGACCCAGGAATCGAACTGGGGTCTCCTGCATTGCAGGCAGCTTCTTTACCAACTGAGCTATGAGGGAGGGATAAATGAGTGTCCTCAGCCATAGGGAACTCAACGTTCTCTTTACGCTGACAGTTTTGCTTTCGACTTCTCTCTTTCTAATATCATGTTTGTTACAATACTGAAATGGTTATCAGGTCTACCAGAAAGCCCAATATGGCCTTTGCATTCATCTTGACTATGCCAAGATGGAACAAGTTCTCCTTGGCAAACTGATTATGATGTTTTGTCCTTAGTGATGTTGACAGAGGGCAGAATTTTCCTGGCACTGGTTTCCTGGAGTGCTGTTTTGAGTCAGTTCCATTATAAAACAGAACCTTATAATTTTGCAGAAGGTACAAACCTCTCTCTCCCTCCACTGTCCTATCAGTTGGTAAGAGATTAGACTCAGATCAAGTTGCCTGGCTTGGGTTCCAGTCTAGATCTGAGGACGGGCTGCTACTAGCTGTGTAGAGTCAAGAACAGCACACTGCTCTCATTCATATTCAACTCCTTGTCTTAAACATCACCTCAGAGAATTCTGACATCTCAGCTCCTTGGAATAAATTAGAGCTTAATGATTTATAATGCAATTATTAATTCTATCCGTATATTTCTTCCACTCACTCCACATCCCTTCTCATTTAATTGATGTATATTTATATACCATTAACCAAGCCCTTTGCTCAGCACTGGACATACAGTGGTGAGCAAACATCAAGAAATGTCTTCCCTCATGGAGCTTCCATTTTAGTGGGAAAGAAAAATATAATTCAACTAAATGCACAAATAAATGTCAATTTATCAACAGGTACACTGAAATTAAAATTTTAAAAACAGCAAGGACAACAAAAATCAATCCTCCTGACTACCAAAAAAGAAACAAAGAATACTGACAGATAGAAGTAAAGGAAAGAATGGGAATGAGCAAGATATTATACAGAACAGGGTTGAGACAAAAGAGTGGTACAGTCATATCTGCGATGAATATAAAGAAGCTGAATATATAAACACAGCATAAGGAATCCACTATCTTTTCTTAAATGAAGGTGGCAAAAAAGGGTCAAGTACTCGAAAAAATGAAAGGAGTGAAGGCCAGTTATCTATGGAACAAATTCTCTGATATTCAAATCTCAGTTCCATCTCTTTCCAGCCCAAGTAAGTGAGCTTAGAGAAGTAACTTAGCTTTTCTAAGCTTTAGGGACCCTTTCTATAAGTTGAAGATATATTCTATCTCACGCATTTGTTGAGAACTTAAAAAGAGAGCATATATAATGAAGTCCTAGGAACAGTGTGTTACTGTTCCTTCAGTACAGATTTAGCCTTCAGTACAGTTTTGGGGGCCTTCCCTGGTGGCTCAGGGGTAAAGAAACCACCTGCCAATTCAGGAGTCATGGGTTCGATCCCTGGGTCAAGAAGATCCCCTGGAGAAGGCAATGGCAACCAGCTCCAGTATCCTTGCCTGGGAAATCCCATGGACAGAGGAGCCTGGCAGGCTACAGTCCATGGGGTCGAAAAGAGTTGGACAAAACTTATCAAGTGAATAACAACAATGGTTTTTGAATCTGGAGGTGAAACCCGAGTCAAAAAATCACAAATAGGATAGTGAAGTGAAGCTTAGTCTCAAAGAACATTCTTATTTTTTTCAACAACATCATAAAAGCAGTGAGTGTGCATAGTACCAGATCTCAGTTTCTAATGCCGTTCTCCAATCCAGGAACCAGGGATCCCTGGAGCAATGGCTAATTCTGGAACTGAAGCAGAAAATGTACAGGGTCAGCCTGGAGCATTTTGTGGTACTAGAAAGAAAGTGCTAAAAACAAGCAAAAACACATACATACACAATGATGAGGGGATGTCAAAGGGACATAGGAACCAATTTAAAGAACTCTCAATGGCCAAAGTTGGACAATTTAGATTGTAAAATAAATAAATAAAATACTACTGGACTTTACTAGGTTCGATGCATGAGACAGGGTACACTGGGATGACTCAGAGGGCTGGGATGGGGAGACAGGTGGAAGGGGGGCTCAGGATGGGGAACACATGTACATCCATGGCTGATTCATGTTAATGTATGGCAAAACCACTACAATATTGTAATTAGCCTCCAATTAAATAAATTTTAAAAAAACTACTGGACTATAATCCAAAGTGCAAAATAAATATTGATAAGCCTATACTGATGTAAACATGAATGGATGAATGAATGGAGGAAGGGGGAGAGATACATCTCTCAAGTAGAATTCCAAATAATTTATGGAGCTACTCCACTCTCAAGGGGGTAGAATATAACTCTTCTTCCTTAGGTGTGGGTTGCACATAGTGACTTCCTTCCAAAAAATACAGTAAGGAAGTGGGGGGAGGGGAAGTTAACCTATATCATGCATTACCTCAGCCAGGTGATTGATAAAGGTTAACTCCAACAGTGATAAGTCCTGTTCCCAGGATGTACTCTTGATATGATGTGATGCAAATCATACTTTACCTTGGATATCTTCCTCCCACAACCCATAAACCCAGTCTAGTCATAAGAAAAGTATCAGAGAAATACCAGTTGAGGGACATTGTACAGAATATTCCACCAATACTCCTCAAACATGTTAAGGTAACAAAAAACACAAGGGAAGTCAGAAACTGCCACAGCTAAGAGGAGCCTGAGAACACAAGACTACTAAATGTACTGTGGTGTCCTCAAGGGGCTCCTCGAACAGAAGGGACATTAGGGAAGAATGAAGAAAGTCTGAATAAAGTGTGGACTTCGGTTGGTAATAATGTATCAATACTGAATCTGTAACTGTGTAACTGATTCTGTAACACTAATGTAAAATATTAATAATAGGGAGAAGTGGGTGTGGTCTCTAGAGGAATTCCCTATACCACCTTTACAATTTTTCTTTAAGTCTAAATTATTGTAAAATTTTAAAACAAAAGAAAACATTCTTGCAATACCAGGCCTTTGGCATCCCAGGAACAATACAAAAAAAGATCCCTGCACACTTTCAAATTAATCCCCTATAGGAGTCAGGATTAGACAGGCCAATATGTTAGTTTTACTCAAAGCTTGTAAAAAGAGCTTATTTTGCTTATTCATCTAAGCCTGTGTTTGCCTCTGGGTTATTTCTTGACTCCAATTTCAAATTTAGGGTGTACTGTTTCTATTTTGATTACTGTATAGGAATACCAGAGTAAAACCATTTTCTCTGTTTCTAATTACTGATCATTCTAAAGTCAATCCTTTGACTTGAAATTTAAGACTGTCAGTGAAATATGTAATTATCCTGGTGGTTTTGTTACAATTCCTCCAGCTTGGCTCTTTGTTGCCTTTTGGCATTAGTGATTTTTCTCTGTGTGCTCAACATGACATCAATTGATATCTCAAAAATCGCATGATGGTTTTATCGTGAAGCCTTGACTTTATGGTTTGATTTTCTATATATAAGTCAGACATGTCCCTTCACTGAGACAACTTGCACCTTTTTCCCCAGTAAGGGACAAAAACTCACATCAGGTTGAGCTGAGCAACTCAGGCAATGAGGGTGTGAGATTAAAGTCATTATATTATGTTATTAAACACTCATCCTGCAGGTTATTTTAAGTATTCTATTACCAGAACTTGAATAGCAACAATAACCCATCTCATTAAAAATAAATAAAAGGACACGAAAAAGAAAGAAAAACCAAAAACCGAAGAAAATGGAAAACTTCGTTGCCTAAGTGCTTAAGATCTATTGCAATTTCCTCCATTTTTCTAAACGGAGGAAAACAAAATAATAGGAGATACTGCCAAGATTTTACATCTTATGAGCCCAGGATCCATAACAATCCTGTTTAGAACCATCCTGTGAAATTGGCTTTGGGACGTCCCCCGGCCACTCGATCATCCAGCTTCTGTAACTTTCTAACAACCATCCCGTTGGAAGTCCCCTGAGGACACGGCAGCTGACCGGGGCGCTCAGACCAGACTTCTCTAACCGAATAAAGATGTGCAGGTGGAGTGGATAAAAGTAATTCTATTTCAGCAGCCAGGAATTCTCTCCCCACCCCGCGTCCCCAAAGTGCACTGCATATTACCGCCACAAATGGGACCTTCAGACGCCAAGAAAACAGCTCTGGTACTTAGAGTGTGGCCGGCCCCTGCCTCCGAGTGATGATGCCATCTTGGGATCTTAGTATCTCCTAAGGAGTTACTGCATTCTGTTCACGTCCCTGTGTCTAAAAACTTAACCCAACTTTTCCAGAATATGAGAACCTGCTGGTGTGTACCCTTAATTTTCTCTAACTAGTTCAAATCAGATACTATTTAGAATAAACAGAAGACTTCCGAACTTCTCCCCTACTCCCGGCCCAGGAGGCACCCCAAATTCTGGGCTCCCTGGTTGTGAAATCAGATGCCCCGAGGCAGACCTTTCCGTTCGAGGTCCCGGGGACAGTCCTCCGACAGGACCAGGTCTAGGGGCTGAAGACTCGGGGAAGCTGGTCTCAGCAGGACTGGGAGGGAGGGTAGAGGTACCCCAGCAACTTACAATCCAGGGCGACCACCAGGTAGCGCAGCAGGAGGAGCAGGAGGTGGTGGCGGCTCCTCCTTGCCATCTTCGTGGGGGTCGGGAGCTGGCGGCTCCTCGGAAGCTGAGGGTCCCGGCGGCGGGAGCGCGGGAGGCCGGCCGGGGGTGGTGGTGGCGATCACCGGACTCCTCCGCGCTGGAGGGGAGAGCTGCGCGCCGCGGAGCGGAGGGGGCGGACCCTGCTGGGATGTCAGTTTCCCCCTTCCAGGGGCGCCCGCCGCGCGCAGCCCAGAGGCGGGCCTGCGGGGTCTGGGCACTGCTATTTTGGAGGGGGCGCGGGGAGAGGTAGGGAGACGGAGGGAGCCGGACGAGATGCCGGCTGGCTCCTAATGAGGGAGCCGGAGGAGGCAGGCGAGGAGCGGAA
>SJYW01040117.1:1408289-1426257 GCA_006410735.1 Raphicerus campestris
GGTGGTAAAAAAAAAAAAAAAATCAAGACGAACTGGCAGGCAGGACTGAGATTTTAGTAATCGTCTTGGCCTCGTATCAGTGGAAGCTTTGTGCTTCTTGGAGGCTGAGGGTGTGTTTTGTGTTCTTTGCCTTTGCCGCGTCAGAGTTGGAAGTTCATCTAACGGTGTGAAATATTTATCATGTTTCTTTGCAGTTATATAACTGCCGCCTGTGGAGTTTTCCACATGTTAAAACTCTACAGCTGCCCTTTGTCAGGTTTATTTTTGGTCTTCAGCGCTTTTTATGAGGGAGACCCATTATGCACGCTCTGTTGCCTGTTTTTAAATTGACCTGCACTTGTAGTATTCAGGGTACAAGGGCTAAACAGGCAATTTTTCTATTTCCTCTCAGGGACCAGAAATGTCTGATGCATTCAACAATATTGACAGGTCAGTATTCCCAAGAGAAGAAATTGCTACACGTGTTGCTTTTTTTTTTTTTTTTTAACGTAGATTAACGAATAAAGTTCTGTATAGAAGACAGTTGATTTAGTGGTGTGCACACGAAGAATCGAGTTAGCTCAGGGACAAAGGCAACCAGAGTTGAGATATGCATAGCTGTGAGGAATGAGGCGTCTCTGCTGTTTCCTTGGTGACGGTGATGGAAGCTTAATGCTCATGGCGGGAGAGGGGCAGAGGACCCAGAAAGGAAAGTCAAAGTGGCAAAAATGTGAGAGCCATACTCCAGTCAAGCAAAGAGAAAGGACACAACGACAGGCTCATGCACGTTTTTCTGGGCACTAACAAAAAAGATGCGAGGTTTTACAAGAAAAGTTGTTGGCACACTCTTTTCTCATTCTTGCCACAACTGTCTCTTTTGCCCCTACCTAAAGATACACACACCAAAAAAGGAATCCTTTTTTTTAAAAGACAGGCTGTCACCTCCTATGTGAATAATTGATTCATTCAGTTCTCTGTCATCCAGTCAAGTGAAAGTCACTCACTCGTGTCCCACTCTTTGTCACCCTGTGTACTGTATGATGCCAGGTTCCTCTGTCCAAGGAATTCTCCAGGCAGTATTGAATTGGGTTGCCATACCTTCCTCCAAGGGATCTTCTCAGAGGGAATCTTCCTGACCCAGGGATGGAATCGAGGTCTCCTGCATTGCAGGCAGATTCTTCACCTTCTGAGCCACCAGGGAAGCCCCAGTCACCCCCAGTCAAGACATTTATCAGATAGCAATATTGATGCTGGTGGACAGTGAACAAGATCAAGTCTTTGGTGCTAATGAACTCACAGTCTTAAGGAAAGAAAGTCCCAAGACTAGAAAGTGAATACCATCTGGGAAGACCTCTAATACCACATCATGTGTCCCCTGGGAGAAAATAGTAACAGTTTCTTATTGAGTGCTTTCTCAGCAGTGGAGTCTGAATAGTGCAATATCTAATCTTCCAACAACTCTGTAAGAGAGAAAGTAGTATCATTCCCACTTTACAGATGACAAGACCAGGCAAAGAGATGCTAAACAGCTTGTTCAAGATTAAGGATAAGGAGATGTTCTACACTGAGGATGCCTGTAGGGCATATAATAACCATTGCACATCCTTTTATATATGCTTTTATTAAGCATAGAAAGTTGGGGCAAGTTTTGAAAGGGAGGAAGGAAGGGAAGGACATTCTAGGCAAAAAGAAGGATCAAAAGCTGAGAAAGCTAAATATTACGACTTGTTTAGGAAAAGCAAGTTTATACAGAGTTAGAGTAGAGCATGTGGAATGGGGGCAGGGGAGTTGGCAGAAAAGTTGAAAAGACCACTGGATTATGTGTCATTCAATGTCATACTATAGACTCTAGATCTTCATTATTGTTGTTCAGTCACTAAGCCGTGTCGACTCTTTATCCTGTGGATAAAGAGCTTTTTGAAAGCACTAGGATAGGATATAAAATAATCCATATTTTAGAACTGTCAGTCCAATATGGTAGCCTCTAGATTCACATGGCTATATAAATTTGAATTCCATTAAATTTAAAACCCAGTTCTCCAGTCACACTTGCCACATTGAAGTTCTCAGTAGTCAAAGCTATGGTTTTTCCAGTAGTCTTGTAAGCATATGAGAGTTGGACCATAAAGAAGACTAAAAGTGTTGAAGAACTGATGCTTTTGAGCTGTGGTGTTGGAGAAGACTCTTGAAAGGCCCTTGGACCACAAGGAGATTGAACCAGTCAATCCTAAAGGAAATCAGCCCCTTAAATATTCATTGGAAGGACTGATGCTGAAGCTCCCGTACCTGTTCATCTGACGCAAACAGTTGACTCATCGGATAAGACCGTGATGCTGGGAAAGAGTGAAGGCAGGAGAAGGGAGCAACAAAGAATGGGATGGTTGAATGACATCACCAACTCAATGGACGTAAATTTGAGCCAACTCTGGGAGACAGTGAAGGACAGGCAAGCCTGCGTGCTATACAGTCCCTGAGGTCTGAGCGACTGTCGGACGAGACTGAGCAAGACTGAGCGACTGAACAACGACAATAGCCACCTGGGGGTAGGGTGTACCCTCCTTGATAATGCAGATACAGAGCTTGCCCATTGCTGCAGAAAGTTCTATAAGACTTAGGTGCCTTAGAATGATGAGCCAGGATATATAAGCCTTTTTGCTGGAAAAAAACAGCAGCGAACATCAGTAGCAACAGTTGGACAGTAGCCGAACATCAAAAGGAAAAGGTGCTGCTAATCACAAAAACAGACATCTCAAGTTAATGATTTTACTGCTTTTCTATGTACAGGAAGATTAAGAGTCAGAGTTCATTGAAATCATTCCTTTTGATACACATCTTAACTATCTGAGGCTTGTATCCTGTTTTTCTCCACCCTGAATTCCCCTCCCCACTGGGGGAGGCTGCAGTGACTGATGGCTTGGGCAGTATTCTTTGTTTACTGAAATGGCAGGCAACATTTCTTTGTCCACAGTCCCAACCTCTAGTATATACAGTCACAAAAAATGAACCCAAACTGTGGACTCTGGGTGATTGTGATACGTCAGTGTAGGTTCATCCATTGTAGCAAATGTGTCATTCTGGTGGAGACACTGGTTGAGGCGGAGGCTGTGATGCACTGGGGGCAGGGGGAGATGTGGAAAATCTCTGTACCTTCTGCTTAACTTTGTTTTGAATCTAAAACCTGAAAAGTAGGGCTTCCCTGTTGGCTCAGAGGAAAAGAATCTACCTGCCAGTGCAGCAGACATGGGTTCAATCACTGGGTTTGGAAAATCCCCTGGAGAAAGGAAAGGCTACCCACTCCAATATTCTTGCCTGGAGAATCCCATGGACAGAGGAACCTAGTGGGCTACAGTCCATGGGGTCGCAAAGAGTCAGACACAACTGAAGCAACTTAGCATGCATGCATGCAGTCCATGGGGTCACAAAGAGTCAGACACGACTGAGTGACGTTCACTTCACTTGGTGGCTCAGTGGTAAAGAATCTGCCTGCCAGGGCAGGAGACACAGGTTCAATCTCTGTCTGGAAAGATCCCACATGCCTCAAAGCAACTAAGTCTGTACACTACGACTGCTGACTCTGTCCTCTAGACCCTGGGAGTCACAACTACTGAGCCCATGTGCTACAGCTACTGAAACTGGCACGCCCTAGAGCCGGTGTTCTGCAACAAGAGAAGCAGCTGCAGTGCGAAGCCCGTGCACCACAGCTAGCCGTCACTCGTGGCACCTACAGAAAAGCCAGCACAGCAGTGAAGATCCAGTACAGCCAAAAACAAGTAAATTTCTAAAAGTAAAATAAACCCTGAAAAATAAAGTCTAGTAACAAAATTATAACAAACAAAAGCGGTCAGAAATGTATGAGAGGAGCTCAGAGAGAATCAGAAGGTGGAGGTATTTACCATCTTTAGTGCTAAAAAGATGACTGAGAATTGTTTCTTACTTTAGTAATTTCAGTTCGGTTCAGTTCAGTGGCTCAGTTGTGTCCGACTCTTTGCAACCCCATGGATTGCAGCATGCCAGGCCTGCTTTAGTAATTACGAGGGCATCACCTGCATAGACAATAGAGAAAGCAAGGCCTCCCTGTAGAAAAAGTTTAAAGACATTTACTTTACTTAAAAATTAAGTACAATAATTTTTGTACTTAATANGAGGTGGAGGTATTTACCATCTTTAGTGCTAAAAAGATGACTGAGAATTGTTTCCTACTTTAATAATTTCAGTTCGGTTCAGTTCAGTGGCTCAGTTGTGTCCGACTCTTTGCAACCCCATGGACTGCAGCATGCCAGGCCTGCTTTAGTAATTACTAGGGCATCACCTGCATAGCATAGACGATAAAGCAAGGCCTCCCTGTAGAAAAAGTTTAAAGACATTTACTTTACTTAAAAATTAAGTACAATAATTTTTGTACTTAATAATTATGTACAATAAAATTAGTATACACAATAAAAATGTAATATTGCACATTAGTACATACAATAAAAATGAATCCTGAAATGACTGCAAACATCAGCAGCACACAGGCCACCCCCAGACGGTTCCCAGAAGAAAAATTCAAATGGTTCTTCAAGTGTGAAGCTCTTGAAAATGCCCTGGCTGTCCAGTGGTTATGAATCCTCACTTTCACTGCCAAGAGCCCAGATTCGATCCTTGGTCAGGGAACTAAGATCTTACAAGCTGTGTGGTGAAGACCCTCCTGGCCCAAAACTCAGCAGCAGGATGGTGAAAGGAATAGTAATGGTAACAGTTATACTGCTTCATTCCTGGGTGGTTGGGAGTGTGTTTNGCTCTTGAAAATGCCCTGGCTGTCCAGTGGTTATGAATCCTCACTTTCACTACCAAGAGCCCAGATTCGATCCTTGGTCAGGGAACTAAGATCTTACAAGCTGTGTGGTGAAGACCCTCCTGGCCCGAAACTCAGCAGCAGGATGGTGAAAGGAATAGTAATGGTAACAGTTATACTGCTTCATTCCTGGGTGGTTGGGAGTGTGTTTCATTATTGTTCTGCTTGTGAAAATCCTTACATCCAGGACCACTAGGCAACTTGTAGGGAGGAATGGGAGGGTTCTCCATGGGCATCCCTCCAAGCGATCTATTCTCCATGGTTCTGTGTGACCTCCCTAAGCCCTCCCATGGGTTGGAGTCACTTTCACTTTGATACTACAAGCATTTTGTCAGGTAAAAATGGGAATTTGGTGTTTCAGCAAGTCTGACCATTTTCCCTCCTTTCTACCCACTTGAATTCTGAATTCCAGGTGATGCCGAGGAGGTGGCAAAGTGCATTTCCTAAAACAAGCAATGCAGAGAAGGGCTGAGTTTAAATTGAGTGACTTCTCACAACATCTCAGATTTGGTGTTTCTGTGTGGAGTGGGTTATTTTCCCTCATGGGTGTGGAGAAGGTGCTGGAAAGTGGCCCACACTCTGCAATTTAGAGAAAAGAGAGAGGCGGGGGAGGAAAGCCTTCCATTTCCAGAACCACATAAATTCCCGAGTCTCTCATATACATTTTAAATGCTGATGGATAGAATTTAAGGTATTTAATGGGTTCCTTATTATTTATCCCTCAGATCTTTTTTCTGGAATAAACCTGATTTCAGCATTGCATTTAGATATGCCCACAAAAATACTCAGGTGTTTTTGAGCTGGTTGAGCTGGTGTTCAAACCATAGCTCTCTCCAGTCAAATGAACCTTCTCAGAGAAGTCCAGTGTCCCCAGCACATAGCCTTCATGATTCTCCCAAAGTGACATATTTCTTCATATACATTATAACAATACAGGCTCAAAACTTTCTTCCAAGAAAGACAAAAACCCTCACTAACCTCCCCTGATTTGAATTACTACAAGCAGGACAGTCTTTCAGTCTCTGTTCCTACATGATTTAACAGCTCTAAGACAGTTTTCAGAGAAGGCAATGGCACCCCACTCCAGTACTCTTGCCCGGAAAATCCCAGGGACGGGGGAGCCTGGTGGGCTGCAGGCCATGGGATTGCTGAGGGTCGGACACGACTGAGCGACTTCACTTTGACTTTTCACTTTCATGCATTGGAGAAGGAAATGGCAACCCACTCCAGTGTTCTTGCCTGGAGAATCCCAGGGACGAGGGAGCCTGGTGGGCTGCCGTCTATGGGGTCACACAGAATTGGACATGACTGAAGCGACATAGCAGCAGCAGCAGCAGCAGCAAGGTAGTTCTACCTGACATTAAGTGAAGTTCAGCTGTGATCAGTAAACTAGTTATTAAGGCTTCCTTTCCTTATTTGTTATTAATGCTTTCTTCCCTGGTGTCTCAGAAGGTAAAGAATCGACCTCCACTGCAGGAGACCTGGGTTTGATCCCTGGGTCAGGAAGATCCCCTGGAGAAAGGAACCGCTACTCACTTCAATATTCTTGCCTGGAGAATCCCATGATCAGAGGAGCCTGGCAGACTACTGTCCATAGGAGTGCAAAAGAGTCAGACATGACTAATCGAATCTTTCCTTTTGGACTAAAAACAACATTTAGTATCAACTCAATGTTCTTTTAAATTGGATAACAATTAGCAATTTCATAGGGAATTAGGTAATGCAGGAGATATCATTTAACAAATATTTTCCCGGGGTTAAACAAAGGAAGGACAGGCATCAGTTAGTCCTGGGGGCCCCACCGTCTGGGAGCTAATGCCTGATGGCATGAGGTGGAGTCGATGTAATGATATATAAATAAAGTTTACAGTAAATGTGATGTCCTTGAATCATTCTGAAACTATTCCCCCTACCGTTTCTTCCATGAAACTGGTCCCTGGTGCCAAAAAGGTTGAGGACCTTCTAGTCTATAAGGATGGAGTCATAATAACTAGAACTGGGGGAGAAATATAATTCCCAAATCCATTCTCTCCATTCCTCCCCCCTTCCTCATATCACAGTTAAGGATGATGAGACCCAGAGGAGTGATATAATTTACTCAAAATGACACAGCAAGGAAAGAAAAGAGCCAGGCCTGGAATGAACCTTAGTTCTGTCTTTCCCCAGAAGCCCCTCAAACAGCCTAAATCACTCTGCTTTGGCTGGGAATGAATTTACCTTTTTGTATATAACTTGATGTGTGTTATATCTGGGCTTCCCCAGGAGCTCAGTGGTAAAGCGGTAAAGACTTGCATGAGACTCAGGTTTCATCCCTGGGTGGGGAAACTCTGCCCACTTGACTGCCTACTCTAAGATGCCGAAGAATGGATGCTTTTGAACTATGGTGCTGGAAAAGACTCTTGAGAGTCTCTTGGACTGCAAGGAGATCCATCCAGTCCATCCTAAAGGAAATCAGCCCTGAATATTCATTGGAAGGACTGAGGCTGAAGCTGAAGCTCCAACACTTTGGCCACCTGATGTGAAGAACTGACTCATTGAAAAAGACCCTGATGCTGGGAAAGATTGAAGGCATGAGGAGAAGGGGACGACAGAGGATGAGATGGTTAGATGGCATCACCGACCTGATGGACATGTTTGAGCAAGCTCTGGGAGTTGGTGAAGGACAAGGAAACGTGGTGTGCTCAATCCATGGGGTCTCAAAGAGTTGGACACAACTGAGTGACTGAACTGAGGAAGATCTGCAGAGTAGGAAACAGCAACTCGTTTCAGTATTCTTGCTTGGGAAATCCCATGGACCAAGGAGCCTGATGGGTTGCAGTCCATGGGGTTGCAAAGAGTCGGACATGACTGAGTGATTAAATAACAACAAATGTTCTGTCTAATTTTCTCCCTGCACCCCTTGTCCAGGACAACTACAATTACAGTTAATGTGTATGTTTATACTTAGTCATGTCCAACTCTTTGCAACCCATGGACTGTAGCCTGCCAGGCTCCTTTGTCCATGGAACTTTCCAGGCAAGAATACTAGAGTGTGTTGCCATTTCCTTCTCCAGGGGAGCTTCCCGATCCAGGGATTGAACCTGTGTCTCTTATGTCTCCTGCATTGGCAGGGGGGTTCTTTAGTGCTAGCACCACCTGGGAAGCCTTTCCATCACTCTAGCTCAAACTTTTCTCTTGGACTTTGCATCGGTTTCCCCTGTTTTTAGAACATCTAGATGTACTACTCAAAATCAGCTAAAGTGATTGACTTTAAAATATTTAGATTAAAATCAAGCATAAAACTGAGCTGGTCTTGTCACCTCTTCACCCAACTTTATTCTTCTCTAGTTAAAAAAAAAATTGTTTTCTTATTTTTTCTTTTTGGCTGTGCTGCAAGGCATGTGGGATCTTAGTTCCCTGACTAGGGTTCAAACTACGCCCTCTGTGGTGGTTCGGCGGAGTCTCAAGCACTGGACTGCTGGGGAAGTCCTCGTTTTTCTCCGATTTTTAACCTTCCCCCTTCTCTCCCATCTTTTCTCTCTTTTAGTACCAAGCATGAAATAAGCATGAACTATAGGGCAATCACTATGCTGATGGATTGAGACACAGTTATGTGCAGTAATTGACAATATCTCATCTCGTGGATATGTAGGTGGGGGAGACTGACACCAGACAAAGCAAGGGTGCATACCAGGGAGGCTAATTAATTAAGAGTTTGTCTATTTGGGAAGTCAGGAAAGGGACTCTGAAAGCCGNTCCTTTTGGACTAAAAACAACATTTAGTATCAACTCAATGTTCTTTTAAATTGGATAACAATTAGCAATTTCATAGGGAATTAGGTAATGCAGGAGATATCATTTAACAAATATTTTCCCGGGGTTAAACAAACGAAGGACAGGCATCAGTTAGTCCTGGGGGCCCCACCGTCTGGGAGCTAATGCCTGATGGCATGAGGTGGAGTCAATGTAATGATATATAAATAAAGTTTACAGTAAATGTGATGTCCTTGAATCATTCTGAAACTATTCCCCCTACCGTTTCTTCCATGAAACTTGTCCCTGGTGCCAAAAAGGTTGAGGACCTTCTAGTCTATAAGGATGGAGTCATAATAACTAGAACTGGGGGAGAAATATAATTCCCAAATCCATTCTCTCCATTCCTCCCCCCTTCCTCATATCACAGTTAAGGATGATGAGACCCAGAGGAGTGATATAATTTACTCAAAATGACACAGCAAGGAAAGAAAAGAGCCAGGCCTGGAATGAACCTTAGTTCTGTCTTTCCCCAGAAGCCCCTCAAACAGCCTAAATCACTCTGCTTTGGCTGGGAATGAATTTACCTTTTTGTATATAACTTGATGTGTGTTATATCTGGGCTTCCCCAGGAGCTCAGTGGTAAAGCGGTAAAGACTTGCATGAGACTCAGGTTTCATCCCTGGGTGGGGAAACTCTGCCCACTTGACTGCCTACTCTAAGATGCCGAAGAATGGATGCTTTTGAACTATGGTGCTGGAAAAGACTCTTGAGAGTCTCTTGGACTGCAAGGAGATCCATCCAGTCCATCCTAAAGGAAATCAGCCCTGAATATTCATTGGAAGGACTGAGGCTGAAGCTGAAGCTCCAACACTTTGGCCACCTGATGTGAAGAACTGACTCATTGAAAAAGACCCTGATGCTGGGAAAGATTGAAGGCATGAGGAGAAGGGGACGACAGAGGATGAGATGGTTAGATGGCATCACCGACCTGATGGACATGTTTGAGCAAGCTCTGGGAGTTGGTGAAGGACAAGGAAACGTGGTGTGCTCAATCCATGGGGTCTCAAAGAGTTGGACACAACTGAGTGACTGAACTGAGGAAGATCTGCAGAGTAGGAAACAGCAACTCATTTCAGTATTCTTGCTTGGGAAATCCCATGGACCAAGGAGCCTGATGGGTTGCAGTCCATGGGGTTGCAAAGAGTCGGACATGACTGAGTGATTAAATAACAACAAATGTTCTGTCTAATTTTCTCCCTGCACCCCTTGTCCAGGACAACTACAATTACAGTTAATGTGTATGTTTATACTTAGTCATGTCCAACTCTTTGCAACCCATGGACTGTAGCCTGCCAGGCTCCTTTGTCCATGGAACTTTCCAGGCAAGAATACTAGAGTGTGTTGCCATTTCCTTCTCCAGGGGAGCTTCCCGATCCAGGGATTGAACCTGTGTCTCTTATGTCTCCTGCATTGGCAGGGGGGTTCTTTAGTGCTAGCACCACCTGGGAAGCCTTTCCATCACTCTAGCTCAAACTTTTCTCTTGGACTTTGCATCGGTTTCCCCTGTTTTTAGAACATCTAGATGTACTACTCAAAATCAGCTAAAGTGATTGACTTTAAAATATTTAGATTAAAATCAAGCATAAAACTGAGCTGGTCTTGTCACCTCTTCACCCAACTTTATTCTTCTCTAGTTAAAAAAAAAATTGTTTTCTTATTTTTTCTTTTTGGCTGTGCTGCAAGGCATGTGGGATCTTAGTTCCCTGACTAGGGTTCAAACTACGCCCTCTGTGGTGGTTCGGCGGAGTCTCAAGCACTGGACTGCTGGGGAAGTCCTCGTTTTTCTCCGATTTTTAACCTTCCCCCTTCTCTCCCATCTTTTCTCTCTTTTAGTACCAAGCATGAAATAAGCATGAACTATAGGGCAATCACTATGCTGATGGCTTGAGACACAGTTATGTGCAGTAATTGACAATATCTCATCTCGTGGATATGTAGGTGGGGGAGACTGACACCAGACAAAGCAAGGGTGCATACCAGGGAGGCTAATTAATTAAGAGTTTGTCTATTTGGGAAGTCAGGAAAGGGACTCTGAAAGCCAAAGGAAGTGGGAGCAAACAGGTGGAAAGAATAGTTTATAAAAAGCGAATACCAAGTGCAGAGACCTTGTGACAACTCCGGAGAGTGAGAATTGGCAGGCGCGGCTGGAGCACAGAGGTTGACTGGGTTAATAATGGAGCCGTGGAGTCCCCAGCTGAAAACCTTCAAGGACTCCCAGCAGCTTTTCCAATAAAAGCAGAACACACAACACTTGCCTTTGTTCTCTTTTTCTCTTCATGAGCCTTTCTATATGCTGTTCGCTCTTTGTACTTGGATCTTTTTCTTTCTTTGCACTTGGATCTCATTCTTTTTACTTTAGTATTATCTAGCATTGATTGAATATTTGCCATATGTTAGGCACCTTGTTAAGCTCTTTTCATATTACCTATTTTAATCCTCATAATCATATAAATGCAGGAGCCATGGATTCGATCCCTGGGTGGGGAAGATCCCCTGGAGAAGAAAATGGAAACCACTCCAATATTCTTGTCTGGAGAATCCTCATGGACAGGGGAGCTTGGCGGTATACAGTCCATGGGGGTCACAAAGAGTTGGATACAACTTAGTGACTAAACAACAAGAATAATCATATAAATGAGAAAAATCTATTATTTCCATTTTATAGGTGAGGTTGTTGGGACAGAGAGATAGACTGACAATCCCAGAATCACAATAGCTGGTGGGGGTAAACTGAAGTTTGCAGCAACACTGGACTTTGTCTAGACTGAATGCACCAAACCGTAACGACTACTGCCAGCCCTTCACCTCCATCTCAGCTCATCACCACATGTTCATCCTTCTCTCTCTGCTAAACTTCAGATTCCTTAGGAACATTTCCTGCCCTTCCTGACTAGAGCAAATCCTACTATTGAAAACTCTCTTCACCCCTTCCTCTCTGGTATCAGAGCTGGGATTTGAAACTCAGTCAGTCACAGTCAGTCACCGATAGGCCAGACTCCATGAACACAGGGTTTGTCTAATTTTTAATCTCATTATTACCATCTCTTCTCCTAACTAAGTGCTTGTCAGTTATTAGATGCTCAATAAATACATGGCTACTGGTTGGATATACTGAGCCATATATCTTTCACCCAAGTGTGAATATAATTTTTTTTTTAATGTAACAGCTTAGTTCAGGCTGCTATAACAAAGCACCGGAGACTCGGTGGTTTATAAACAACAGAAATTCCTTTCTCAAGTTCTGAAGGATAGGAAGTCTGAGGTCAGGATGCCAGCACAATCAGGTTCCACAATCAGACCTCTTCGGGCTGTAGGTAGAGAATCAACTTCTCACCTTCTCTTGGAGGAAAGACAGCTAGCTCTTAGACTCTTCTGACAAACACACTAATCCCATTCATGAGGACTCCACCCTTATGACCTAACTATCTCCCCGAGGTCCTACCTCCAGGTACCATCACACTGAGATTATGGTTTCAAACTATAAATTTAGAGGGGACACAAACATTCAGTTCGTAACACTTAACAATGTCTTTTGAAGTCTGAGTTTCAATATCTCTACATACAATCTCACTGCTAAATGCTCTATTTTCACTATGATTCTACACGTGAAGGAACTGAGGGTCTGAATGAGGCCCAATAAATTGCCCCAGGACAGTCATTGGTCAACGACAGAACAAGACTTGATTCAGATCTGTCTGCATCTAAAGCCTTCACTCTATAGCACTGCCACGTTACCTTCACTCTTATGACCATCTTTCCAACATCAGTCCTGAGGGTACTGTTGTGTTCACTGTAGGGATGTAATAACTGTTTCACAGATCCTTATTTTAGGTACTTTTAGGTTGTGTTGACTTTCAAACATCGTAAAAAATGCTGCGATGCTTATTCTTATATATTTGTCTGATATTCTTATAAGCATATTCTTATCCTCTTGTCTGATTATTTCCTTAGGATAGTTGGTGATAAAAAGTCAGAGGTTTTTATTCATATAGCCACATTGGCAACAGTAGTATTTGAGGTTTTAGTGGTGGGTTATATTACCTGCCTATTTGCCAAGAGGGTATGTTTTGCCATTGTACCCACAAAGAAAAACATGATTTAAATATTCTTTGTATTTTTACTTATTTATCCTGGAGTAAAAGACCCTGAACTGGGAAAGATTGAGAGCAGGAGGAGAAGGGAACGACAGAGGATGAAGTGGTTGGATGACATCATTGACTCAATGGACATGAATTTGAGTAAACTCCAGGAGATAGTGAAGGACAAGGAAGACTGGCCTGCTGCGGTCCATGGGGCCACAGAGTTGGACACGACTCAGCAACTGAATAACAATCCTGGAGTACAGGAAAAAAGATAAAATCTCCTGTAGCCTTTTTTCTTTAGACCTGGTTCTCAAGGCTTTTTTAGAAGTAAAAAATTTGGTTTGTATTTCCAACTTCAGTTCAGTTCAGTTGCTCAGTCATGTCCTACTCTTTGCAACCCCATGAATCGCAGCACGCCAGGCCTCCCTGTCCATCACCAACTCCCGGAGTTCACTCAGACTCACGTCCATCGAGTCCGTGATGCCATCCAGCCATCTCATCCTGGGTCATCCCCTTCTCCTCCTGTCCCCAATCCCTCCCAGCATCAGAGTCTTTTCCAGTGAGTCAACTCTTCGCATGAGGTGGCCAAAGTACTGGAATTTCAGCTTTAGCATCATTCTTTCCAAAGAAATCCTAGGGCTGATCTCCTTCAGAATGGACTGGTTGGATCTCCTTGCAGTCCAAGGGACTCTCAAGAGTCTTTTCCAACACCACAGTTCAAACTTAAGTTAGATAAGTAAGAGAACTTGCAGCAAAAACAGGCTTTCTATGATTCATTTGGTGTTTACTATGTATTCTCAACACATTTTTCTCTAATATAACTGTATAAACCATTCATTTTTTAAATATTCTTAATGCTGATGAAATTCTGTACCTGAAACAAGTTCTTCCCACATCTCAAATGCATCTTTGATCTTTAAGATCTTTGGGAAGAGGTTAGAAAACATGACTAAACTTGTTACAGTGAAAATTAGACGGATAGACAAAAAACAGGGCGATGCATTTTCACTCCCAAAGATTTAGGAATTCCGCTGTGTTCTTGGATCTGCCTCCTTTTAAGCAGGTGGATAGTTTTAGTCTTTCTAGAATGCTGGCCTGATGAAAAGTAGCTGACTGGAAAAAAAGCAGAAGGTTAACATTTGTTTTCACAACTAATAACACTGGTAAGTGACCACGTTCTGTCCACCCCATGAGCCAAGATTTGTGTTTTTTTTTGGAGAAGTCAAGAAACGGCATGTTTCCTCGTATGATAACCTTTAAAAACCCTCTCACTGTTACATTGAATTTTAAAGTTTGACTTGTGCCTTATCGATGTGGGTGCTACTATTGGAACAGTTTTCAAAAAAAATTTTTTTTTCCTGGAAATGTGATAGTGTAATGAAGGCCAGGCTGTTGATTCCCTGAAGTGCTAGAAATCCTCGCAAGGAAGGACGGAAATTCAAATATTTGTCTGCTGGCTTGGGGCCAGTGAACACAATGGCAGAGAACTTTGGTGAAAACCTTGAAAATGCTTAATGGAGGTGGATGCAGTTTAAGAAGCAGGATACAGGGGATAGGTCCTATGCAGGAAATGGCCATCCTTGTCATTCCTTCCTAGGGTAGGGGTTCAGCATCCTGGAGCAATGCAAAACTAAAGTGGAGACATATTGGCCATTCTAGAAACTACATTTTTCTCCTAGAGACACTTTCAGATGACTCACCTAAAACTTCTGGAACTTTGGTTCCTTATATACAGAAAATTGGAGAAGGAAATGGCAACCCACTCCAGCATTCTTGCCTGGAGAAGTCCATGGACAGAAGAGGCTGGCAGGCTACAGTTTGCCTGAGGTCGCAAAGAGTCAGATATGACTGAGCAACTATCACTCACTCACTCATACAGAAAATGGGACTGACATGTAATTTTAAAGGCTTTTTCTAATATTAATATAGAACTAGTCTACTTTTTGAAGCTTCAGATTCAGAAACAGAGAATAAGCAAGACTTCTAGTAACAATATCATATTGTATTGTTGCTGAAAAGTTGTCGCTATGATAAGCAACCTCTACTCAACTACTGCAAATTTTTTTCTTTCCCTTCCTGCCCCAACCACTGGACACACACACACATAGAGTCTCTCTCACTCTCTCATAAACTGTTTAAAGCATATTTGATTTTATCCTAGTAAGTCATGGATGTTAGAATAGAAAGAGACACAGGGAAGGGACTTACCTGGTGGTCCAGTGGCTAAGACTCCACACTCCCAATGCAGTGGTCCTGGGTTTGATCCCTGATCAGGGAACTAGGTCCTGCATGTTGCAACTAAAGATCTTGAATGCTAAATAATTCAACAACAGAAACACACAAAACCTTTTTTTAAAAGGGGGATATATGCAGATAAAAGAAAGAGATGCCTTGATTGTGGTATCTGAGTTGGGGTTTATAAGACTATCTGTTTCTTTTCTTCTCTTTTCTAATCTTTCTCTTATCATTGCTTATCTCTTTTCTATACTCCCCTCTTTCTTTTTGCATTCAAAACTTCCAACATATTGACTGAGATTCTTAATTAAGAAAAAGCTACTGGTATTTAGCCAAATCTCTCCACTGCAGTTTTCAGTGAGGAGAGCTTTGACTTTTGGCCTAACTTAACCACAGTCTTTGTTAACAGTTTAGAATTAAAGAGATTTTTGCTTTCTGATGTCAGAAACTTTCTGGAAACACCAAAAAAGAGTCTTGGCTGGTACTTGGCCCAGTTCTAACAGGTCCACGCTTTTCCTTCCTTTCCTGCTAACAACGGAAAGAGTGATGGAAATAATAATGAAAGCTTTGTGGTCCGGAAATCTCTCCAGTTTTAACCTCAAAAGTTTTAGTCAAGTGAAGCTTGCTTTTATTTAAGAAAATGTAATTATTTTTTAAAAATATATACACTGAAAAATTAGAAGTGAAATGTCAAAATATCTGTAATTTTATATTACAGTGGTCAATAACATGATAATATCTTTGTACAGGGACAGGTGGTTACTAGGTTTACTGTGGTGATCATTTCATAATGTGTGCAAATGTTAGAACACTGCATGTGTGCAGTGACACTACGGACTGTGGCCCGCCAGGCTCCTCTGTCCATGGGATTTCCCAAGCAGGAATACTAGAGCCAGTTGCCATTACCTCCTCCAGAGGATCTTTCTGACCCAAGGATCAAATCTGTGTCCCCTGCTTTGCAGGTGGATTCTTTAACCTCAAGCCGCTGAGGCAGCCCCAAATCACTGTATACTATACCTGAAACTAACCTGACATTATACACCAATTCCATGTCAATTTTAAAAGCGAATAAAAGAAAACAGTTTGTAAAAAAGTGGAAGAAGCAAAGTGTGGCTAATTGTTAATCTATGCAGTGGGGATATGACATTTGTTATATGATTTTTTCTTCTTTTCTGTAGGGTTAACATGTTTCACACATATTACACACACTTTTCAAAACTTCATACACATAACAGAAAGTGAATGAAAATTTAACCTCATCTTCATAAATAAGAAACCAAAGCCTTGAATTAATTTGATCTCCTCTCCTCCTAGGGAACTTGCTAGATCTTCATGATAGTAACAGATAACATCTCTGCTATGTTACTGGCCCCACTTACTCAGTTGGTCCATGAGAAGTAATCACTATCAAAACAGGTTTAACTTTACAGAGGTTTTGACTGCTAATTGGAAGGCTAGTTCACTGGTCGTGAAAAACAGAAACTTCTCATTGTTTCCATCTTTCTCTCTCCAACTAATTCTATTGCTCCTGCTGTTCTTTGCAGGGAGAAGAGCACAGGAAAGAAGGAGGCAAGGAATGTGAGGACACTTCACTGGAATTCTCAATGTGGAAGAGAATTAAATAAAATAAACTTCCCTCAAAAAAGGCAAAGCTCACCCAACCTAATCAAACTTAAAAGCTTTTGTTCAGCAAGTGAAAGTGACTCAGTCATGCCGACTCTTTGTGACTCTATGGACTATACTAATCCATGGAATTCTCCAGGCCAGAATACTGGAGTGGGTAGCCTTTCCCTTCTCCAGGGATCTTCCCAAACCAGGGATCGAACCCAGGTCTCCCAATTGCAGGGAAATTCCTAATCAGCTGAGCCACAGGGGAAGCCCAAGAATATTGGAGTGGGTAGCCTATCCTTTCTCCAGGGGATCTTCCCAATCCAAGAGTTGAACTGGAGTCTCCTGCATTGCAGGTGGATCCTTAACCAACTAAGCTCTCATGGAAGCCCCTTGTTCAACATAGGAAATTGTAAATGAAACAAAAAGACAACTTGCAGAATGGGAAAAAACATTTGCAAATAAAGTGACCAACAAGGGATGAATTTCCAAAATATACAAAAAAATTCATACAGCTCACCAACAATAAATATTTTAAGTGATCCAATGGACAGAAGACCTAAACAGACGTTTCTCCAGACGAGTCAGGCGTGTTCAGGGTGGTGTGGCTGAAGACAGACATTCCCTCAGAGAACACATACAAATGGCCAACAGGCATACAAAAAGATGTTCGACATCACTAATTATTACCGAGTGAGAAGTTTGGACCCTCCTGAGTACCGGTACTAGTACCTGTTAAAGTGCTTAACACCCTCTAGGTATTAACTGTTCTGAAAAAGCGCAGTAATAGTCGCTCAGTTCAGTTCAGTTCAGTTCAGTCGCTCAGTCGTGTCAGACTCTTTGAGACCCCATGAATTGCAGCACTCCAGGCCTCCCTGTCCATCACCAACTCCCGGAGTTCACTCAGACTCACGTCCATTGAGTCGGTGATGCCATCCAGCCATCCCATCCTCTGTCGTCCCCTTCTCCTCCTGCCCCCAATCCCTCCCAGCATCAGAGTTTTTTCCACTGAGTCAACTCTCCGCATGAGGTGGCCAAAGTACTGGAGTTTCCTCTTTAGCATCATTCTTTCCAAAGAAATCCCAGGGCTGATCTCCTTCAGAATGGACTGGTTGGATCTCCTTGCAGTTCAAGAGACTCTCAAGAGTCTTCTCCAACACCACAGTTCAAAAGCATCAATACTTCAGCACTCAGTCTTCTTGACAGTCCAACTCTCACATCCATACATGACCACAGGAAAAACAATAGCCTTGACTAGACGGACCTTAGTCGGCAAAGTAATGTCTCTGCTTTTGAATATACTATCTAGGTTGGTCATAACTTTTCTTCTAAGGAGTAAGCGTCTTTTAATTTCATGGCTGCAATCACCATCTGCAGTGATTTTGGAGCCCCCCAAAATAAAGTCTGACACTGTTTCCACTGTTTCTCCGTCTAT